>CM062816.1:1546480790-1546769759 GCA_031772625.1 Pinus tabuliformis | reverse complement strand
TCTCCATGGCGGTCTCGAATCTTCACCCTATGAAGTCGGCAGAAATATCTGCAAATTTGTTACAGACACTCTTCTCTACGCCATTTTCTCGGACTTCGCATTACCAGACTCTTCTCTACGCCATTTTCCCAGACTTCGCATTACCAGACTCGATGTCAGCCGAAGAAACCGAGTCCCGATTGAAAGAACTCTAGGTACAATGTCTAGACACAATTTCAGATTTCGATAAGGATTATATATGGCAACACTAATCATTCAACCCCTGTAACCTCATCATGTCCCTGTACTCTCAATTCCAATCTCCGGGACTCGAACCCGCGGGCTTCCGTTCCATTTGCCGGTGAAACCCTCAGTATGGGACTCCTTGCGGGCTCTCACCGGTGGTTTTGTGCAAACCAGAGCTAGCGATGTTGTTCAGAACGCTATAAACAGTCGTATTAAAGGTCATCCCGATAAAGCTAGGGTTAACATGCATAGGGTCAGGGTTCGAGTTTCTCTGAGCATGGCTCAGGTTTTGAAGCACGATGAGCACTTGATTTCTAAGGCGGTGGAGGCCTTTTATGAAAGCAAATAAATATATGGAAGCAAACATGAATATCCCTCACGGCAATGAAGGGAAAGGCCTTCCCGTCTGCGTGACAGGAGCAGGGGGTTACATCGGATCATGGCTCGTAAAGACTCTGCTGGAGAATGGGTACACAGTGCATGCCACTCTCAGAGATCCACACAACCCATCAAAGAACTCATCCCTTCTCTCACTCTCAGGGGCCCAAGAGAGGCTTCGTCTTTTCAGAGCAGATCTCTGCGAGGAAGGGAGCTTTGACTATGCCATCCATGGCTGCCGCGGCGTCTTTCATGTTGCAACTCCTACAGATTTTGGTTCCCAAGATCCAGAGGTAAGTGAAACAGTAAAGAAGTAAGTTACCGATGTTTTTGGGACAACGATATGATATTAATCGAATTGTTTTGTACAGAGAGAGGTGATTGAAACTGCCGTGAGAGGAACTCTGAATGTTCTCAAGTCCTGCCTAGCAACCAAAAGTGTAAGGCGTGTGGTTTACACATCATCTGCCAGTGCTGCTTCTTTTCCAGAGAAACCAGTGGAAATCATCGATGAATCATGCTGGAGCTTAGTAGATCTCATCAGACAAAATAAACCCCCTGGTTGGGTAAGTTTATTGCACGAATTTCTGGTTTAAATTGAACATTGTAGGAAGTTTTACGGTTTTCATTGATTGAATGCATGCAGATGTATTATGTGTCAAAAACCCTGGCAGACCAAGCTGCCCTGCAATTTGCTAAAGAAAACAAAATGGAAGTTGTCAGTATCGTCCCAGTCACAGTAGTGGGTCCTTGGCTAACAACGACAATTCCCTCCAGCGTCGATGTAACCATGTCCCTCATCACAGGTTTCACAAACTCGAGCCTGATTTTTTTGTTTTGTTTTTCTCTTTTTGGGTTTGTTTTTAGTAATTGATGTCTCTGTGAGGATGGCCATGTATGCTCAGTTCGTGCAGCAAGCCTTTCAGGCACCGCGTTGCTATCCAATACCGCCTCTGTCGTCTCCAAATTACAAGGAGGCGGAACTGGGTATGAAGATAAGTTGTGGATTTGAGATGATGTATCAGCAGAGATCGCATTATCAGTAAGAGATGGAGAATGCAGAACTCAGACTAAGTGGCTCAGGGGTTGCTAAAGTCCAAAGCTCGGCACTGAAAGCAGCGAGGAGTAGAGATATTGGATGGGAGGCATTCAAGAGAAGCTTTGAGAACAGGGGTTATTTCAGGGGTCTTCTTGAAGGTTCGAAGGAGCATAAGAAGCTTATGGATGAAGCATTGGACTATTACAGAAATACCACACTCTTCTCCAGAGTCAGGTAAGCTTAATTTTTTTTTCACAGATCATCCATCTGATGCACTACCTCCTCAATTTAAGTACACATTATTAGCAGTGAGAAACGTCATAAAATCAAATAATTTCTTTTATTTATTCTATATCTGGCAACTTATTTTTTTTACATGGATGGTAAACCTGGAAAGGATATCTACCCACCCTCATACATTTGAGCGAAGAACTGGTACCTTGCCAGCACGATACCATAATCTGCCGGTAGGTTAAAGAAATTCCTTTATTTATTCGTAAATGGGAATATATTATCTTTACCTGGATGGTAAACCTTGTAAGAAGCTCTACCCACCCTCACACATTTGAGCGAAGAACTCGTAACTTGCCAGGACCATACCATAATCCGCATACCTCAATAATATTCAATATAGTCAAGAGCCACACCTGGCAAATCTCATTCAAGGGAGGAGCATGCCTGTTAGGATTAGAAACCGTGTGTGCCCAGATAGTGCACACATGTATATATTAAACACGCCTCGAAGTTCTATCGATAAAAAAATATACAGTACAATGAACATATTACGCAAAAAAGGTAGATAGCAGAAAGGATTTTCCCATAGAAACATATAAAGGGCAGGTAACGTACAAAACACAGCTGTACAGAGTCCAGACACAATCAAATTGCACCCCTTAATGAAGACACATGCCTTCATGCAAGAGTGCAGCATGTGCCTGGTAGTGAAACAGAAATCAAACTATTCCTTTGCAACTTTTCAGGCATCATGCGAAGGAGTGACATATGTCTGGTCAGGAAGCACAACTAACCTATTAACTATTACCTATAAAATGTTGAAGGGGTGTGAGGGGAAACACCACATCCCCACAGGATATGCAGATTTGAGACAACTCAAGTCCATCAGACCCCAGCCAGCAAGAGCACCCTTGATGGGACACAACAAGTCAGCAATGGCATGGGAGTGGCAGAAAAGGTTTATTTTCCTATGCCTTACAAACAACATCACATGCACCAGTAGGCAAATTGAAACTGAGAAATGCTTCAGCAGTAAAGAAACTGTGCTGTGGCTGGAAATAAAGGGCAATATGGCTTTTTCCCAAAGCAAACTGATATCAGCTCTGCCATATGAGGATAGGACAGATAAGGTCAAATTAAAATGATTATAAAATGCAAACCAATCCTCCAAGGCCTACTAATTTGCACATACCAATTCGAAATCATAGGTCAACCTTACCAAATTCATCATATTACTGTCCAGTAAGTAGTTGACTACGTCATAATTTTATGTTCATTGAAAGAGAAGGCTTAATGACATACGCATTTGTGTGTTGATATCTGGGTGTAAGTAATGCATTAGCATATGTGTTACCATTTAACTTAATATCTGTAGTAACCATTCAATTGGTTTTATTTACAATTCTTGCAGGCTTGAAAGAAAAATATGACAAAGCAATGAGGAGAAATGATGTGAAGGCCATTGTTGTCACTGGTATGCAACTTTGCAGAAGGGATGGAAACTGTACTAAATGTTCAATGGTGTTATAAATCTTTATATATATTCATATATATAGAGAGAGATGTAAATGCTTCTGTTCAAAAATCGAGATGATTTCATGTCTATGTCTCTATTTTGGCATTTTAGGTAATGGAAGCATATTCTCAGGTGGTTTTGACATCAACGTTCTCCAGGAAGTACAACAGACTGGTATGCCAAACTAAGTTTTCATACAAAATTCAAATTCTGTTGCAGATTGTTTCAAAGGTTTCCATGTTTGCTCATATTCAATTCTCTGTAACTGTGTATCTAGCAGGGAACTTGTCACATTTGGGTAGAGTTTCTGTTGATCTTATGATCAATACTATTGAAGGTAGGTGTTTGTTATATATATTGCTTTTTTTTTGTTTTCACTAAAGTTGCAAGTTGTTGGTGATATGTAAGGCTGAAGTGGGGGTACTGTATCTCGGGAATGTTAGCTATTATCAAATCCACAAATAATGTATAAGATAGAGGAATGTTGCTTTTACTTCAATCGATTTGCCAAGTAGTGAACTGCAAATTATAAAATCAACTTGATCATAAAAACAGAAACAGAAAATCATTCTGTAAATTTGAAACCAGAGTTATTAAACACTTTGATTATGAGAAAAGGCTGTTCCAGTGTAAATAGATATAAGTAAAGATAGATATTTATGACATTGCATGCATAGGATCAAACCTACTCTTCATATTTTGTTATTTACGTACCAGTGTATGTAATTATTTAGGTTTCTATTCAACTGAAAAGATGTTCGACTGTGTTTTCTGATCTATATAAAATTTCCTTAATTTAATGAAAGATAAAAAGCTTGGATGATATAACAGACTGAATGAAAATGCCACATTTCTTTTAACTATTGAAATACAACATAATGCGCTGTTGTTGTGGCCTGTCACTCCAGAATGTAGGTCTAAATATGTTAATGATAAATATGCAATTCAATGCCAAAATACCTTAACCTGTTAGTGAATCCTGATTCTTGGTGTATACACGGTGGATGATGAACAATAGAGAGTCTATTCTCGCTGTGTGTTTGGAAATAGAACCATGAGAGAAACAGCATAGTCACTGCATTGGTGGTTTGAGGAATAGATTAAATTAATACATTATATAGTTTATTTCAGTATAGGTAAAGAAGCATCTGAGACAATAAAGCTTATGTAGTCACCAGTGCCACTGATACTAGGAACAAAATTGGTCCAAAAACCATGGACGGGAACAATACAAAGAAACACAGGCATGGCATTTGTGCTTAACAAATCAGATTAAATTATTACATTGTATTGTTTATTTCAATATCGGTAAAAGAGGAATCCGAGACACAGTACACCCCTTGTAGCCACAGCTGATACTATGAACAAAATTGGTCCGAAAACCTTGTACAGATTATTTGATCTTTGAAGTGATTGCACAGATATGCTAGAACTACTAAACACACTGAAGCATAATGCTTATCACGTTAGTAAAAAATGTGTTAACTACTGAATTAGCTACCCATCCAATCATATCAGGTATAATATTTTGGCAAAATATATGATATGAAAGGGAAACGAATCAGGGAAAATATAGAGGGGAGAGGAGAATTTTATGCTATAAATTCTCTAGTGATGGATTGCTTCAATCGAGTTAATTAATAAAGCGATTTTTTATGTATTTATGAATTAAAAACCGAGGGATTTTATATATATATATATATATATATAGATATATATATATATATATATATAGATATATATATATATTATATATATATATTTTTTTTTTTTTTTTTTTTTTTTCAGGATGAAAAAACAAACCTACTTTCATCATTAATAATAAAACAAATATATTTTCATCATTTGTAATAGCCAAATATATTTTCATCATTTGTAATAGCCATACCTTTTATGGATGCCAATCCAATCTCCACCTTCGTCCCCAAGCCTACCTCCCACCTCAAATTTCCCAATAGCCAATGCTTTAGCTTCATCATACTAGTCCAAATATGTGTATTTTCCTTCTTTTCCAGAGCCCCTGCATTATGCCAACTAATCATTTAGTCAGTTTTTAGATATTTGGCTCTAATAATAAGTTGCCAAATTCCTTCATCGTTTAAATCCTTCCATAGATTTTTCACTAGCAGAGCCACATTGAAATGTTTTGGGACTTTGATATCCCAACCGCCATCTTCTATATGTCTTGTCAGCACCTCGAAATGGACCAAGTGAAATTTCTGAGTAATACCATGACCAACCCAATTTTTTTTGGGCTATTATTGACTAAATATTGTTGATGATCTTTTTGGGAAACTTGAATAAATGCATCCAGTATATGGAGATGTTTAGCATGACCTCTTTAATCAAGATTAGTCTCCCACCCTTCGACAACCACTTGTGAGATCAATGATCTTCTCAAATTTCTTGGTAATCCATAACGAGTCTTTACCTCATAACTGTTTGGCTTCAGAAAGAAGCCCAAATAATGAAAGCCATCATCCATATTTATTGATTTGACAGCAAAGATTTTAACAATCTCCAACATCAGTTCATCCTCATGTTTCATAGAAATTAAAGTAGATTTTCCCTTGCTTAATAACAGACCTGATGCCTCCCCGAATCTACTTATAATCTGATAGAAGACTCGCCATTCAGACAATTTAGCCACCCCAACAACTAGAACATCATCAATGAACATAATGTGAGATAATGTGACATTCTGAGATAGTTTGCAGCCTAAAATGTTACCCCTGGAACATGCCTCCAAGATCCTTCTGCTCAAACTTTCAATAACAAGCAAAACTAAAAGGAGAGAAAGTGTGCATCCATGTTTGAGCCCTGTAGAATCCTTAAAAAAATTAGTAGGAATCTCGTTAATAATTACTGCAAAATTCAATGAAGTCACACATGTCATGATCTAATGTACAAGATTGACACCAAATCCTATCCTGTGTCGGATCATCTTCAATAGTTCCCAATCAACACCGTCGTAGGCTTTGATCAAGTCTATCTTCATGATGCTTGCCTCCAATTGAAAAGATTTGATAATGTGGATACACTCTTGAGTGATTGTAGCCACATCATGTATCTGTCAGTTGTCCAAAAAGCCAAATTGTTCTAGAGTCACATGCCTTGATAGAGTTTCTTTGAGCCTGCTGGCAATGATTTTAGAAATCATTTTGTAGGTTGTGTTACATAATGATATGAGTCGAAAGTCAAAAAAGGTTGAGGGTTTCTCAGTATTTGGGATGAGTGCTACGAACATAACATTGGTCACCCCGATATTTTGCATTTTGACCTAGATTCCTCTACCAATTCTATGAGCTCCCTTAACATAATGTCTTGAAAATGTAAGAAGAGCTCCGCCAACCAACCACTTGGTCATGGACTCTTCTACTTTGTCATCGATTTCAGAGTGCCCAACACCTCCTATTCAGTTATTGTCCTCTCCAAATGTGCATTCTCCTCTGCATTTACCATGGAAAAAAATAAATTTATAAACTCTTTCTGGCAATAAAAACAAACTCCTTCTCTGGCCTTATATAAACTACTAAAATAGTGGATCGCTTCCCCTTGAATATCATTTTGTGAAGAAGGTATGCTACCTTCTTCGTCTTTGATGGGCAATATGACATTTTGTTTTTTTCATGTGAGAAACAAATGCATGTGTCATCTATGATTAAAGTTTTTGTCTCATCCTTTGTCAATGAAAAACACAATTGCCTAATAAACAGACAGTACTCTGTGTTTCCCAGGTCTAGAATCAAACATAGGTGAAGAAACAAACAGAACTCTGAGCTTTGTATATGCTTGCCTATCTGAGCTTTATATATGCTTGCCTATCTATAGAGGTTTCCTCCTTTTAATAATCCTATCGGCCTCTCTTTGTACCTTTTGGGACAATTGCTAGTTCATATACTTTTTCTTTATTAAAAAAAAATCATGTTAAAAATGTTTCATCCAAATTTTATATAATAAAAATTATCAAAATTAAGAGAGATTGGCAAGTTATACAATATTTTCTCGTCTTGTTTTATGACTTCATGACATGAGGAAACATGAACAAGGAAGAAGCACCAATAGATTGAGATAAAGAATACGAGAGTCTCATTTACTCATTTACAAAGGAGAGATATGATGCAAACCAACAATAGAAGAAAAGAACACAAAAGTTTAGAGTGTATTAATTGCACAAGCACAAAGATTGTAAACATTATAAAGAAAAGGAAAAAAGACAAGTCTAGATTATTTGGAGATGAGTTAAGGAAGAGAACATTGGGTCCGTGGGCTCCCAGTGGAAGAAGGATTTTGATAAGAGGGAATTATAGTGGGGAAAAGAGACCATCAACAAAGTGATTCAAAGGATTAAAGAGGAGGAGAGCGATGGCGAAGGCGATGTGTAGGGTTTTGAACAGCGGTCTGGGTGCTGCCGCAACGAGGGTCGAGAGCGTTGCAGGGGATGGGGCTTCACGTTGGCGAACAGTTACCATTGCAGAGTGGAAAGAAGAGGAGTTTCTGCTCATGCGAAGGTATGAGGCCACAGTCTGCGGCCCTGAACAAAGAAGTATGCTTAGCGTTTGGCTTTTTGAGGCTAGGATCTGTCCATCCTTTGCTTTTAGCAGTCAAGCGCTTCAACCCTGTTCAGATCTGTGCAAATATGTACCTGTGGGGGACGCAGTCATAAGGATCCAAGCGATCTTGGAGTGGGGCGAGGAAAAGGATACCAGCAAGGCCGTGAGGCGAAGGAGGAAGGCCCCTTTCTTGTGTGGATATACGTGGAGGGATCTCTCTCGCGAAAGGAAGAGATCTTGAACTGCGCAATCGAACAAAGGAGACTTTGGGGCGTATGGCGCTTAGAGAATAGGCCCCGACAATTCAAGAACGCTCAGAGGAACGGCAGGAGGGGACTGATCGATGCAGATCCGCTCTCCCCTGTTTTACATGGATCCAGATATTGCAGTATTGGCTTAGATCTACACGATCTAGCCTATACTCGAGTCCAGTTTGACCCCAGGCCTCAGATCGAAGGAAAAAATCATAGATCGTGCAGAGTTTCTGCAGATCTGGACATCACAGGGCCAGACCGGGATGTATGTTTGCAGCCAGAGCAGGTAAAACCTAACTGTTTTCAGATTCTGATAAAACCCCCTGAGGGGAAATCTCGTCTAGTGTGGGTTCATGCAGGAATCACCTCCATGCAGTTGAAACATCAAATTTGGGCCGAAATGGGATACCCTGTTCAGTTTCAACATCTGGTCAGTGGTAGGCGGTCTCTCCAAGATTGCAGATCGATGGGAAGCTATGAGATCGGACCAGGCTCAACCATTATCCTAAATCTCAGACTAAGAGGAGGGGCTCTGCCTCAGGGACAGACAAGCTCCTCAGGGGGAGAGAAAGGGAAAAAAGCTGCAGCCCAGCACCAACCAAAGGGATCATACAAAAACATTTTACAGGGCAACAGAAATTCAGTTTTCCCTCCAGATCAAGGTGGACACTTACCCAAGCCATACATAGTAGATCAGGCAGAGAAAACCCCAGCTTTAAATCTAGATTCTTCAGGACTTGATGATTTCGTCAAGTCCTATGAAACGAAAGCCTTAATATGCCGTTTCAACAGCTTTTGGCCAAAACCCATGGATCTTTTCCACTGGACCTTCACCAACTGGACCATGGAATGTGATGTTCATTTATGTTCAAAAGGGTTCTTCATAGTAAGATTTACATCCGAGGAAGTTAGAGATACAGTCATCAATGCCGGGCCATGGTTTTGGGGAACATCGGGGTTGTTTGTGACCCCATGGTTCCCAGATTTTGACCCAAATAAAATGACTGTAACCAAAATGCCTGTCTGGGTTAGACTACACAATCTTCCTCTGCATTTTTGGGATGACCGAGTGCTGGAAGGCATTGGGAACAACATAGGGAAATACATCAAAACAGATCTGGATAGGGTCGATGAAAGGATCTACACCTTCGCACGTATCTGCATGGAAGTAGATTTAAGCAAAGGGCTGCCAGAAAATATAAGGTTGATCTACAAACATCAGAACTGGCTGCACGTACTGGATTATGAAAACACTGCTTTCAGATGTAGGATCTGTAGGCAGACAGGACACTTACAAAGCTCATGCCCAGAAGTCAAGAATAAAAAGAAGCAGCAAGGGAAGCAGAGGAAAGGGTGGAACTTTCCCCCTCCAGATTCAGGTGACGAAGAATTAGAAGAAGCAGAGGAAGAGCCCACAGCAGAGGAAACTGAGGCAGCTCAAGGGAGGGAGAATCAGAAAGGAAGTTCATCAGACAACAAGACAGCAGGAATAAGCACGGTTCCTAGTACGGGAGGCAACAAACGGCAACACCATTCAGACACCTCAGATTCAGACAAAGAACCTGGTCCACAGAATACAGAGACACAGTTAGTCATCGCTTCGATCGAGCCCTCTCAAGGAGAGTGGCGTAAGGTCGAAAAGAAAAAGGGGAGGAAAATTTGAGGCGTGAGTCCTACTCACTTCCAGATCTCAGTTTTTTCTCCTATCGCTCCCTCTCTCTTCTCTTCTGTTTTTTTTCTTATTCTTTGTGCCCGTTAGTTCCCTAAAGTTGCGTGGGGTGCGAAAGCACTCGGGCCCTTGGGGCAGCATACGGAATGCTTCATTGCATCTGATAGTGTAACTTTTCATTATCTTTTTAATAAAAAGTTACCGTTTTTTCTTTGGAAAAAAAAACAAAGTGATTCAAGGCAACTAAGTAAAGCTACATAAATGTATGCCTTATGGGAAAGGGAATGTTGATATGTAATTAGAGGGAAAACCCAATTTTACAAAGTGACATCAAATGATGAGAAATCATTATGAGATTAGACAAGCCATGATGGTATCAAGAAGGAAACATAATGCTAAATGGAGAAAGGAAAGAAGTTATGTTGAAGAATATAATGAACATGACTAAATCTTAAATCTTCAGCACTCAAGACAGTGAAACAACACCCCCTCCAAATTGAATACTTCTTTTCCTAATAGGTCTTTCGCTTTTGCTTCATATGTAATGTGAGGAGGACAATATCATCTCCCCCCTTTCCATTTATTTTGATTTTCTTGGTATTTTTTCTCTTATAGGAATATCATAATTCTAGCTTCGTTGGGATCCATCATGTCTACCACTTTCTAGCCCCTTCCATGCTTCAGTCTCCAGAATTTTATGCACATGCCCCTATTGGTCTCCTGAATCCATCCCGCTCGGCCCCCCATCTCCCTCTCTCAGAATTATCTCTGTTCCCCTCTCCTTTTTTCTTGTGCTTTCTCACCCCCTCTCGGCAATGAAGGTTATTATTTTCTTGACCCTTTGTGGCTGGAAATTTGCATCTCCAAACTTTTAGACCTGTCGCCTTTGTTGGCCAAGATGGAAATTTCATTATTCCTCTAGTTGTGTCCCCCCCTCTATATCCTTGCAATGAGGAGCCTCTTTGGCGCTTGTTTAGCCTCCTTCACTCCTCATTAGATTTTGATTTTTCTATCCTCCCAGATCTCGTTCCCATGCCATGCTAGTGATCTTAGGTGTGCAAAGGGGCTGGTTACTACCAAGAGAGGGCCCATTTAAGTTGTTGCTATTGACTCAAAACCATCTTCCTGTTAGTATATCATGATTTTGTCATATTGGTATTTTGCTTTCGAGGTTTTCTTTTGGCTAATTAGGCCTCACACTCAGTTGTAAAATTTTAGAACACTATTCTACTCAATTATCCTGTATCTATCTTACGAGAGTTTATTTTTTATGATTGTCAAATCTGTCTTGCAAGAAATTGACCTGAGACATCTAACACTTCTATATATAATTTCTAAGTTTGTAAGTAATACAATTCACCTTTTATATATAAACATTAAATGTAATTAAATCTTTATAAACATTAAAAAAAATATAATTACAAAATATTTTATTTTAATCATTTGTATATATACATATAAACACATAGGTAAACATTAAACATTAAACATTAAACAACGAGTATTGTTATATTATTTAAAAACATTTTTTATATCATTAAAATTTGAAGATTTTTTATAAGGTAAATATTTTGTATAAAGATTAAATTGTATTAAATTTAAATTTAAATATAAAAAACATATAAATATACAATACAATATTTTAATAAAAATCATTTTTTAATATATATAAAATAATTTTCTAATTAAGTTCAAATTTTAATTATAATAAACATGTATGGTTTTCAACTATATTAAAAACATATAAATATACATTTTAATATTTTAATTAAAAAAATTAATATACATAAAATAATTTTCTAACTAAATTCAAATTCAAATTATAATTATAATAAACATGTATAGTTTTTAAGCTAACAACAGTCACACCTTCTCTAGCTTCTATTGGAAGGGAGCTAAAATCCTCTAGCTCTTGTACTCGCTGATATGTTTGCCAGTACATATGCACCGGCCAACAGAAGGCTACAATTTTGACTCGTTCTCCAAATTCCACTGGAAGGGAGCTCCAACCCCCTAATCAAATCACCAGCCACTACTCGCAGGAAGCTTCGACTTCCTCACTGAAGGCTCCAACCATCAAGATGTAGGCCACGTTTCATCAAATTTCACATTGGACCCATCAGTAACATTGAAGCTCAAAATCAATCACCACTGCAATACATCCAACAAATACATTTGTATCAACCAATCACTGAAACACAATCATCACTATCTGATATAACTGAAACCTAGCCATCAATCTCTGAATCAACCATAACTAAATCAATCAATCACTGAAACCTCTGACATACTGAGTCAAAAAATCATTGAACCTCTGACACAGTTGAATCAACCATTCATTCAAACCTTAATCAAATTTCAACCAATCAACTAGAACAAACAGATCACTGTAACCAATACACATATCTGAACCCAAAACACTGCATCAAGACCATAACCAACCGTAACCTCAAAAATCATGTGTCAGAATGTATACGCCACTTCAATGAACCCAACCTGCATGTATATGCTACTTCCTTTAACAAAACCTGCATATACCTCCAAAAGTACTGAATCATAAAAAATTATGAATCAAAACGATACCAACCAGTAGCAATCTGATGATCTACTGTCAAATTACATATATCTATGTTGAAAATAGCAACAAGAAATGCTAAAAATAGCATTTCTATAAATAGCATTTCAGGATATACTCCAACTCTGTTGGAAATAGCAAAAAATAGAAATGCTAAAAATAGCATTGCTATGAATAGCATTATAGGATACATTCGAATATTAATAAATTTCTAAATTAAAATTGAGAATTAAAATTCGAATTTGATCTCAGCAGCTGTTTGAAAAATAATTAATTAATTCATCTTGAGTTAATTAGTTGGAGAAAATCAAACATGAAGTTTTTGTGAAGACATGCAACAATTATTCCTTTGATTGAGGAAGTTATCCCTTAATTAAGGAGATAAGGATGAGTGAAGGACCGAGTTGAGATTAAAGGAAGGGATAATGTACTATTAGTTGGAAGAATTTTCTTGTAAAGGAAACTCATCCATGCAGAAGGAATTATCTCCTTCAGGATTGCGCAGTTATTTTAGAGGTCATTGTTGTGTGTGAGGTGAGAATCACATAGGTTGCAACTGGAGGACCCAAGAGAAACTGCACAAGAAAATAGGAGGTTTGGACGACTGAAGGAAGGCATATGTGTTTTTTATTCTGTCTATGAGCAGTAGTGAGGGATTGTACTGAGAGTTGGATAGCTTGTGAGCTAAAGCTTTGTGTAATCCTGAGATATTTCCACTTGTATGATAATACAGATATCAAGGTTTTTAGCTGAGGCTTTCCCCAGAGTATTCTTCTGTGTTTCATGTGTGATTGATTTCTTCTTCATCTGTTATATCTGTTCTAATTGATCTTGCTCAAAATCGATTAAGCTTCCGCAAGTTTGTTTGTAGAAGTAGATCAAATATTTTTCTTTAGTATATTGCATTATCAGGTGATCTATAGTGATAATTTCTACAATCTAAACAAATAGCATCAAAGATCACCCTTCTCACTTAATCAATCAATCAATCTGACTCAATATCCTTATGCATTCAGTTGTACTTTCATATCTAAGAAGACATCATTAACAGAAAACACTAAAACATCAACATTGATCAGATAGATCAGTCATCTCTGAACAACGGGCTTTTCTTTTGCATACGCTACTTGAAAGTGCCGAACCAATGTGTATACGCGCCTTCACCAAGGTGAACCAGCGTACAGATCTACAGATAAAACCTTATAACTTCACAACTATTCCAATCTTCAGATATACTCATATCATGACATATAAAGGATAAAACACTATTTAGCATTTAGATCTAGCCTATCCATTATCAAATCACATAAGATAAGTCATTATGATCCTGATCCATTATGATATCTCATCCATCATCAAATACTCAGGTGTATACTTAGTTCAGATCAAGAAAAGCATCAGAAACCCATAACATGCATAATTACCTTTTGATCTAACACTTCATAAGATATTCATTGCTTGTATGCTTAGCCCCTTTGATCTTCTCCTCCTTATATAGTTTTAGCCTTTCTCAATACCTCGGACCAAAACAACACTTAGAACCTGTGGTATTCTTAGATGGGATCAAATAATCATTACTCTGCTCAACATTATGGGCTAATACCATGGTATTGACCCTTGGTATTCTTTAATCTTGTATTTACTTGATTTTCCAACCGATATGCACTTTTCCTCTTGTGAAAGTGCGTGCATACTTGTAGGAATTCTCACTGTAGATTACACTGATTATGCAATGTACTAAAGCAAAATACTTAATCTATTTCTACAATCAAACCTGTAGAAGCTTAATCGATTTTGAGCAAGATCAAATAGAACACATATAACAAATGAAGAAGAAATCAATCACACATGAAACACAGAAGAATACTTTGGGGAAAGCCTCAGCTAAAAAACCCCGCTATTTATATTATAAAATGAGTGGAAATATCTCACAGATTACACAAAGCTTTAGCTCACAAGTTATCTAGCTCTTAGTACAATCCCCCAATACAGCTCATAGACTGAACAAACACAACATATGCCTTCCTTCAAACCTCCAAGCCTCACATTTCCTTGCGCAGTTTCTCTTAGGGTCCAAAAGTTGCCACCTGTGTGAATTTCACCTCACACACAACACTGACCTCTGAATTAACTACGCAATCCTGAAGGAGATAATTCCTTCTGCATGGATGAGTTTCCTTTATAGGAAAATTCCTCCAACTGATAGTACATTGTCCCTTTCTTTAATCTCAACTGGGTCTCTATCTGAATTGACATGTATGAGTTATTTATGAGAGAATATTCAGTTATCTGGAAAACACTAATTGCATGCATGCATGCATTAACTAACTGAACTCACAATTAGTTCCTCAAACTGTTTGGAACTAATCTAACTAGACTTAACTCAGTTAACTGAGCTAACTAATTACAACTCAAATACAATTCATCCTTATGTCCTTAATTAAGGGATAACTTCCTCAATCAAAGGGATAATTGTTGCATGTCTTCACAGAGACTTCATGTTTGATTTTATGCAACTAATTAACTCAAGATGAATTAATTAATTATTTTTCAAATAGCTAGTGAGACTAATTTCGACTTTAAATTCTCAATTTTAATTCAGGGACTAATTAAAATTGGAATCTATCCCGAAATGCTATTTATAGCAATGCTATTTTTAGCATTTCTATTTTTTGTTATTTCCAACTGAGTTGGAGTATATCCTAAAATGATATTTATAGGAATGCTATTTTTAGCATTTCTTACTTCTATTTTCAACAATACTTATATGCTCTTTTTGTACAATGAACCTACGTGTATACACTCTTTTTGTACAGTGGACCCACGTATACAACTTAACATACCTGAAAACATCCTTTTTCTTCAACTTCTTGATTCTGATTTGTAGTCCTTTGTTCCAACATCATGTTCTTATGTAACATTTCCCTGTTACCTCTGAATTGACATGTTATAATGTGATTTTTCATTATAGATCACTTCTGAACTGATTTTTCTGAACTGCCGTTCATTTTGTCACAATTAGTTCATTCATCAAATATCAAGGACAACACACACTAACAATCTCCCTATATCAAACCTTTGACCATTATTCTCTTTCATCATTCTATCTCCTCTGACCTGTAGATCCATCTTTGTTCCATCATTCTGTCACCTCTGATTTTTCCTGTAGATTCATCTAGTTGCCATATACTTGTTCTACTGTAAGTGGGTTTCCATCAAGTACAACACATGCATAATAATGCCAACAATATCCCCCTTTGGACTTGATTGCAACTACTTTGGTGTTTGGTCACCACAACCTGTAAATAACACCAAGTTGTTCTAAACATCAAGCTACTCTCCAAACACCAAGCTACTATCCCCCTTTGACATCAAGGGGAAAGGGCTGACTGAACAATGTTAAATGAAAACTTCCATATCTAAATAGCTGAATATGAACATTGATCATGCTCCCCCTAGGCACACACTGAATTCTCTGATTAAACTCCCCCTTTGTACATGTTGAGATGCACTATACCGTCCATGCTCCCCATGAGCACATGTAGAGTCTGCAGAAAATATTTTCCAAAAGAATAACATAAATCTATAACTCAACTATGTGAGTATGACCTTCCTATCACCAATTACTCATACATACATCAATCTCCCAACCAAGTGGGGATATACCAAATTTGACTCATCCACCCAACCAAGTGGGGGTATACCAATTGTTTATACAATACTGAAATATGACAATTATTACATCATACTTTACATGATCTTTACACCAAATGATATCTTTGACATTTATAACATAGACCAAAGATGTAAACAAGACCATGATATTCATTATCAACTATCATCCACCATATATGATCTGCACCATAAGAACTTGTCAAAAACATCCAGGCCAACAACCTGTATATGTCCGTCATTAGTTCCCAAGATATGACAATGTAAATATAATCAACTTGTGACAAAGTATTTCGCATATAGATATCAACTCATCCTCTTGATCTTATCAAGATAAACTTGCTCCATTTCCTTAGTAGAAAGAGCCTTATCATAACCTTCCATGAATCAACTAAGCATATGTCATATCTCCAAGAAGTAACACAAAATCATTCACATCATATCATATGTATGTGAAAACACCATAGTCATCATCTATGATCATAACATCATCATCAAGAACTGCATGATCTTTCCACAAGAACCCTCAATATATCAACCATGTATCATCACTAGGGAACATCCCACATCTGATAAGCATCAACCATGATAATCAACATATGTGAGTATCAAACCTATCATCATAAAGTAAGAATTCATCATCATTATGTGACTAAGTAAGCCATGTCTCCGAATATCCATGTCTTCAAATAGCTATGTCTTCATGAGACCTACAATAACACCATTCTCTTGGCCAACCAACAATATTTATCAATATGCAACTTAACTATGTATCGAGTGTAATGTGTATCCATCAAAGATATAGAAATATGTATCTAGCAAACCATGAGCTCATAGTCATTTGACAAGCTTTCTTGATACCATCAACAACAAAAACAATCCTCAACCATGTGAGAGCCAAGAACTATATGAATCCTCATCCATAACTGCACCATATGAAGTTTATGCATCTTTGAAGTCATGATAACAACAACATAAAATAAATGACACTTATCAAATAATGAAGTTGTGTACTCAAGTTTTGTTCTTCTCCTTGTCCTTATGAAGATCACCATGTAAGCAACATACCATATGTACTGTATGCATCATCAAAAGAGTTGTCCACAATCATCCATAAATATGATCTGAATAACAACTATGTGGCTCAAGAAATATAAGTATCATCCGAGTTTTCATCATAGGAAACTAATGACTACAGCATAGTATGATGTATCAACATAAACATCTTTACCATGATAAGAATCGTTATGTATCAAAGAATTCTAAACATAATGCCAACAATGCATTATTAGAAGCATAGCATATTCTCCCCCTGAACCTGTGCCAACTGTTCACTGTCAGATCTGATCATTGCATATATTAGTAAGATCCATCAAGGCATCATCATCAACTAGTTATACATCAAGTCATCAACAACTTATGAGGTAAAAAATTATTTCTAAGTAACATCCACAGTCTGTAGTCATCAATCAGATAGACAGAAAAGATAATTGATAGTTGTATGAACCATATCAGACCCCTTTTATGAGTTTGTCCCACTGCATCTTCATCAAACCAACATATATGCGACTGTGCAACTTCTAACTTGCATATATACGCGACTTGTATTCATGATAATTGCGTATGAGAATTAGAACACTGAAATTTCATATTTTCAGTTCCCCCTGATTCTGTTCTGTCTGTATACTGAGTTATGTCAGATTTTTCTGACTGTAATTCCTTCTTCTTCCAAACGTTGGAGTGTGATGATGTTTTCTCCTTTTGGTATGTTGGTTGAAATTTACTCGTGCATTCTTTTTCTATATGCCCAAACTTGTTACAAGCATAACATCTCATATGTTTCATATTCCTTCTAAAGAAATCAATGGTTTTGTGACCAAACACATTGCAAGAAAAACAATATCCCTTAAAATACCTGGAAGTTGATGATCTTTCTGTGTGGCTATTATTAGTTTGAACCATTCTACTTCTTCACCTAGCTGCAACATGTCCAAAATTATGACATATAAAACATTCAACATTGTTCATCATAGGACATAACTGATTATCACTTCCATAGTTAGGAGTAAATAATTTTCTTTGAGGTATTTCTTTCCTTGGCTGTTGATGGGATTGACCTTTTATCTCCTTGTTGAGCATTTCAGATTTAGAGTTCCTTGCCTCATCTTGTGAGCTAGATTCATCTTCAACAGTTTCATGAAAACCACGACCAGATTTGATGATAAGAGACCTTTTACTACAAAGAATATTATCCAAAATCTTAGTACTATCTTGAAATCATAACAGTTTATCATTTTCTTCTAGTTTACCTTTTAGGATATTTACCTCTACCTGATATTGCTCTTTTGTTTCAAGATGCTACTTCTTCATGATTTATTTACATTTTCTTCCTTCTTCCACTGGTTTCTTTAATTTGAGAATATCATTTTCTTGTTCTTCATCTTCTTGAGGTAGTTCTTCGTTCTACTTATTTGAATTTTCAAGATCTTCTTTTAGAGAGACTATCTCAGCTTCAAGACTTCTATAGTAACTGGATATTTCTATAAGTTTCTTGATTGTTGTATCCTTTTCATTTACTTCATTTCTCAGTGATGTCACTTAATCCTGTAGCCTTTGACATTGATCTTCCTTTTCCTTGTATTGCTTCCTTACTTTGTTTCCTTCCTCCAACTGAGCTTTTAATCTGGTAACTTCCTCTTTGTAGGCACATTCCCTTTTATCAATTAGATCTTTTTTATTTCTAATTGTGTTTGTGAGATTTTTAAATTCTGCCTCTATTTTATTTCTTTTTCTTTCACCCATAAGAGCAAATTCAGTTGTTTCATTGTCTCATTCATTATCTTCAAATGAACAAAGAAATGTATCACCAGAGGACAATAAATTCGTACCTGATAATCCTTTTGCTTGTTCATCTTCATTCTAAGGTGATTTTGAATCTGAAGAGTTTCTTCCACATAGTGGCCAATCGTCTCTCCCACTGTCACAGTTCCTTTAAGATGTCTTCTTCTTTTGAGGCGCTTTCTTCTTTTGCTTCTTTCCCATTGTTACTATGGATCTCCTTCAAGCAATCAAGCTTCTCCCAAAGGACCCACTCCGATACCAATTGTTGGGAATAATACTAAGAAGAGGGGGGGGGGGGGGCGGAATCAGTGTTTACAAATCAATAACTTTTTCCATTTCATAATCAGATTTATATGCGCTACTTCAGTGAAGGGAACTCGTGTGTACACGCAAATGTTCTTAATGCAACCAACGTATATCCAGTGAACTTATGATTCAGTTAATTCATCATATCTTGACCTTTAATCAGTGCATCAGTACTTTATTAAACATTAAACAGTAACCATGTGTAGTAATAATAGAATAAACCATGACACATAAGCAACACACATGAACACCAAGATTTAAGGTGGAAACCCAATGCGGGAGAAAAACCACCTGTTGTTGTTGTCTCTGTCTTCTTTTTAATATACAGAATGATCTATTTACAATCTTTTACTGGTGCAAACTCATACCAGTACGCAGGCACCCATCTGTAGATGGCTACAACCTTCTCTCGTTCTCCAGCTTCTACTGGAAGGGAGATACAACCCCCTAGCTCTTATAATGGTTGATATGTTTACCAGTACGTACGTGTCGGCCTACAGAAGGCTACAACCTTCACTCGTTCTCTAGATGCTACTGGAAGGGAGCTCCAACCCCCTGATCAAATCACCAACCACTACTGGTAGGAAGCTTCAACTTCCTCACTAAAGGCTCCAACCCTCAGTATCCTCCAGGGACCATGTTTCATAAATTTTCATACTGGATACTCTTGGTGCATAACAACACAATATGTAGGTCACGTTTCATCAAATTTTCACACTGAACCCATCAGTAACATTGAAGCTCAAAATCAATCACCACTGCAATACATCCAACAAATACATCCGCATCCAGCAATCACTGAACCCTAATCATCAATCTCTGATATAACTGAAACCCAATCATCAATCTCCGAATCAACCATAACTAAATCAATCAATCAATGAAACCTATAACATATTGAATCAAACAATCACTGAACCTCTGACACAACTGAATCAACCATTCATTCAAACCTTAATCAAAATTCAACCAATCATCTAGAACAAACAGAATACTGTAACCAGTACACAGATGTGAACCCAAAACATTGCATCAACAACTAGAAACAACTATAACCTCAAAAATCATGTGCCAGAATGTATACACTACTTCCTTTAACAAAACCCGCGTATACCTCCAAAATTACTGAATCATAAAAACCTTTGAATCAAAACTGTACCAACCAGTAACAATCTGAAGATCTACTGTCAAATTACAGATATCTAAACAAACAACATCAAAGATCACCCTTCTCACTTAATCAATCAATCAATTAGAATTAGTTTCCTTATGCATTCAGTTCTACTTTAAGATATAAGAAGACATCATTGACAGACAACAGTAAAACAACAACAATAATCAGATATGTCAGTCATCTCTGAACAACAAGCTTTTCTTTTGCATACGCTACTTGGAAGTACTGAACTAGCGTGTATACATTCCTTCACCAAGGCGAACCAGCGTACAAATCTGCAAATAAAAACTTATAACGTCGCATCTATTCCAGTCTTCAGATATACCCATATCATGACGTAAAGGATAAAACATTTATTAGCATTCAGATATAGCCTATCCATTATCATATCACATAAGATAAGTCATTATGATCGTGATCCATTATGAGATCTCATCCATCATCAAACACTCAGGTGCATACTTATTTCAGATCAAGCAAAGCATTAGAAACCCACAACATGCATAATTGCCTTTTGATATAGCACTTCATAAGATATTCATTGCTTGTACGCTTAGCCCCTTTGATATTCTCCTCCTTATATAGTTTTAGCCTTTCTCAATACCTTGTACCAAAACAACACTTAGAACCTGTGGTATTCTTAGACGGGATCAAATAATTGTTACTCCACTCAATATTGTGGGCTAATACCATGGTATTGACCCTTGGTATTATTTAATCTTGTATTTCCTTGATTTTCCAACCCATGTGCGCTTTTCCTCTTGTGAAAGTGCGTACATACATATATGCTCTTTTTGTACAGTGAACCTGCGTGTATATGCTCTTTTTGTATAGTGAACCCACGTATACAACTTAACATGCCTGAAAAAATCCTTTTTATTCAACTTCTTGATTTTGATCTGTAGTCCTTGTTCCAACATCCTATTCTTCTATAACATTTCATTGTTACCTCTGAATTGATTTGTTATAACGTGATTTTCCATCATACATCACTTTTGAACTGATTTCTTTGAACTTCCCTGCATTTTGTCAGAATTAGTTCATTCATCAAATATCAAGGACAACACACACTAGCAATCTCCTTGTATCAAACCTTTGACCATTATTCTCTTCCATCATTCTGTCACCTCTGGCCTATAGATTCATCTTTGTTCCATCATTCTGTCACCTATGATCTGTCGTGTAGATTCATCTAGTTTCCATATACTTGTTTGGCTACAAGTGGGTTGCCATCAAGTACAACACATGCATCATAACGACAACAATTATGACAATGGTTTTCAGCCTAGCCTTGCCTTTTTGTGGGTGGCATGGTATGTTGGGATGTTTATCTCAGTTTTGAGCTTTGGTTTTCCAGATGGATTTCCGAATCCGCAGCGGAGGTGGTCTCAAGGTTCATTCCCAAAGGCCTAGGAATCCATTGACCGGTTTTGGTGGGATACACGATAAAGCCCGTGGGAGAAGACTCGGTTTGGGGCCTAGTGATTTGGGTTTGGATTGCGATAAAGCCTGAGAGACTGGTCTCATTTAAGGCCTAGTGATCCAAGTTTGGATTGCGGTAAAGCCTGAGAGATAAGGAGATGGAAAATTCCTTAAGGATAATGATGGATTCTAGATTCCATTCCAAATTTGGTTCGGTTGTGATCAGAGCACTGGCTTTGGTGTGATCATGGTTTGGTGAGGGTGGAGGTGGTTTAACCTCTAGATTCCCTTGGTTGTTATTGGATTTGTTGTTCTATGATATCCCACATTCATGCTTGGAATATGGCACAGGGGTGACTGGTTGAAAGAGAGATTTGGTTCAACCATGTCTATGGTCGGGTGGTACGTGGAAGTCCCGAACCTGGTCAGATTTTCCTATGATTAATAAAAGCTAAGTTCTCTTACTTTTGCACTGATTTATATGTGGATTTAATGGATGCCATATCTCTAATATTTATATGGTTTTATGTTGGTTATAAGCATGGTTAAATGATTTGTTCATGTCATGGTTGTTGTGAAGGAAAATCCCTCTGCGGACAGAGGCGATCTCTCTAGCCCAATGAGTGCATCTAGCAAAAAACTAAACAAACTAACATACACTTTCCACCTGGTCAGATTTTCCTATGATTAATAAAAGCTAAGTTCTCTTACTTTTGCACTGATTTATATGTGGATTTAATGGATGCCATATCTCTAATATTTATATGGTTTTATGTTGGTTATAAGCATGGTTAAATGATTTGTTCATGTCATGGTTGTTGTGAAGGAAAATCCCTCTGCGGACAGAGGCGATCTCTCTAGCCCAATGAGTGCATCTAGCAACAAACTAAACAAACTAACATACACTTTCCTAGCTTATTTTTAACAAATGTAGAGAGAAAGTGACCTACCCCGCTCTGATGCTAATCGCTAATCCTTTAGAGATGACTTTGATTCCTTCACTTCTAGGCTTGATCCTTACTTGTTCTTCACCTCCGAGTACCTACAATAAAGATCAAAGTGAAATACAAGGTACAAGAGCATATATGGCTTACATCAAACATAAACTATTTAATAGATCAAAGAGTATTAAGCTAAAAGCATAACCATTTACACAATTATGGAAAGTGAACATCATATGTATATATTAATAATCTAAAAAGGGAGGCATACAACTTATGCCTTGATGTTGGAGACCTCATTTTGGTGGAAGTCCAAGTCCAAGCAAAGACTCTTCAAGAACTTCTTCTCCAAGTTAGAATGGGTAGCATTTGGGCATAATATCAATATAGGAATGCAGGCAATCAATGACCAACCATTTTGGGATGGAAGGGAGTTGATTTATAGGAATGGAGAGAGAGTTAGAGATCCATAAAAGAGGGAGGAAGGTCCACATATCATGGGGAAATCCCATAATGATAATATCAAGAGCTTCAAATGGGAGAGCTCGACCATATCTACAACAACCAATATCCAACTCATTGTTCTCCAGAAGTTTCTAGCATACGAAGCTTCTCCCCCATTTTGGGAAAACCTGCCAGAAGAGGTTCAACGTAGGTTTTCGTATCAAAACCCGCATTAGCAGCACTAGGGTAAAATAGTGCAACCTATCATTAGCACGGGCAAGTAGCATAGAAAAGAGTGATGGTCCTAAAAATTAGGGTTTTAGCTAACCTTCTTTAAAATTGACTCAGGGCAGTTTTCCTTTGGCTTTTCAGGGATGTTTTTGTCTGTGTATCATGATGGATATACTCCATAATTGTCAACATTTTGGCACTTCATGATATGTAACAGGAAGTGAACAAGAGGTGTGAAAAAATGTTGTGTAACATGGTTATTTCATGTATTTATTGTAATTGTTAAATGGATGGATGCAATACCTAATTGATTGTATAATAGTTCAATGGAGAAGGAGGTGATCCTTCTGGTTATGTTTCATAAGTTCTTTCAGTAATTTATGCTTTTTCTTGTACCCTAGACCTGTAGGTTGCATTGATGGCAAGTGTTTGACAAAATGTTAGTCCCGGTTGGGGATGCTCAGGCCTAGTCCTGAGGTTGATTTTTTATTTATCAGCATTTTTATCATGTCTTTGATGGATTTTGAAGGTTGTAGCAAGTTCTGGGCAGAGACCGGGATTCTAGGCTAGAAAAGTGGTCAAATCTCGAGGTCATTGGCATAAGTTTGTTGAGAAAAGTCCAAAGTCATTGGCACATAGGCCTATGAGAGAGACTTTGGGTTGTTGGATGTTATAATGCATATAACATGATACCAACCAGGGGTTAAAAGGATTAAATCATCAGCGGGAATAAGGGACAAG
The DNA here is from genome assembly GCA_031772625.1 of Pinus tabuliformis. NCBI lineage: Eukaryota > Viridiplantae > Streptophyta > Pinopsida > Pinales > Pinaceae > Pinus > Pinus tabuliformis. The sequence goes on along the minus strand of CM062816.1, from coordinate 1,546,745,544 downwards.
ATGTATGAGTGGCTGACATGTCTCCTGAGGGTGTTGTTGCTGATGTGGATGGGTTTGTTTGATATGTTTTATCGGTTCCATTTCCTTAAGGTCACCAAGGAAATTGAATCCCTTATAGTAGCCTCTCTCATCACATGTTTACCCCTGCTGGCAAGTTGCTTGGGTGGACCTGGGAGGAGGGGGTGTTACAGAACACTACTTGGAGAACTTACCTCTGCATGTATAGGTGCACACAGAGTCATTGGTTTAAAATAGGGTGCACAATAATAAAAAACCTTGGGATGCACATTCACTACTATTATCAGCCTCGACAGTGAAGGTGTTGATGGTCAAAATTGACCTCATCAACATTTAGTCAGGAGACCACTCAGTCAGAGCCCCAAGTTAGACTCTTATCTATTTGGGATGGTGGTTCTGACTGGTTAAATGGGTCTAGTTACCCATATCCTAAAACTAGCCTAAACTAAATGCTAACCTAACCTAAACTAATCTATATGTAGAAAAATATATACACAACCTTTTATATGCTAATGTATCTTGTTATTTGTTGTTATCAACAGACAAAAGAGAAGGATTTATCTTCTTGTGGCTACTTGAATAAGACAATCCTTTTAGTTAGCTAAAACAAGGTGAAAGGAGACTTCTGAAACTGTAACTAATTAAAATAACATGCAAAATGAAAGATAATCTGTATGCAAGACACAAAAGGAAATCCTAATATATCTCAATTAAAAGAAGGTTTAATCCCCTTCTCAATCAAGAACAAGGGAAATAAATACGAAAATGACTAATATAGGATCTAATATTAATATATTCTGCAAATCATAGAAATAGTTCCTATGATTTGCAAAATATTTAGACAAATATGCAATAAGATTACTTAAATAGTTATCAAAATCATCCCATGCATATAATTAAATCCAATTATTAATAAATGAACTTGATATTAGATTTACTAATATATTAAAGAAAAGCTTCATTAATATAATAAAAAATTATTCAAGACAAAATAGTAATTGACCAATAAATAGTTAGCATCCAACACAAGCAAGTCGCATCGAATCCACTATCTAATTCGAATTCAATCCTATTCAACCCTACAAATATAACTTAACACAGAGCATCGATTAGCATAAAATAAGTAAGATTAACAATAGTGCTAATACCAATTACTCTTATACTAATTGAAACATAATTCAAGACAAAATTAACAACAATAGTAAAGAAATAATAGGTCTGCAAATTTAATACAATAGTGGAAAGAAATGAGAACTTATTATCAATAGCTCCAAATGTCTATATACAGTCGTTTGAAATCATGAATTTCTTCAAAATTAGTTTTACATTTGTGCATGGATTCTTCTTTTAAAAACTCATAACACTCTTAATCCTACAAAAAGAAAATATTTCTCCTACAATAGTGCAAATGACATTCTCTTTCCCTGTAGAACTTTCCTCTTTGTAGGTTGTAGAACCAAAGTCTAATAATAGTGCAAACACCCCTTTTCCTACATCCTACAAGATATTTGGAACCATTTTTCCCTGGTATGCAATGTGTTTTATAGTTTTGTAGAGCTAAAGAGGATCATAATTTTCTCCCCATTATCCTCCATCACAACAATGAATATAACTTCCCTTATACATTTATGTCTTGGTTGATATGAAATTGGTTGATCCCCTTGCTCTAGGTTGTTTAACTAAGTCATCTAATAATTTATACATCTTTTTTCATATAAAATTATTTCATTAGTTGATTAAGTGTTTGAAAAGAAATGTGATTAAATCAATGATTTCCAAGTTGTGATGAATCTTATCCTTAGGAGTACTCGAGAATAGCTATTCAATTATGCTTCTCCATGTATGATTTCTATTTTAATATTATGTCGAAATGTTAGAGGTTTGATTTGTCTTAGTGTGATCTCCCTTACTTGAATTCTCAAGATCACAATCATATTAGAAAATGCCAAGCATGGATGCCTAGGATCCAATCAAAGAATCTCAATCACTTGCACCATTCCTAGATTATAATGAATTTTAATCCTCTAGAGTAGTTGAAAATCATTATTGAAACATCTTTTTTCAAACAAACCTTTTTGTTAAGATATGAGTATCAAAATGCATGGAGTTTGGCTTGATTTATAGCGACTTTGATCCAATTTCCTGAATCCTTGGGATTACCATCTAATATGTTAAATGCCAAGCTAACATGAACATAGACACCTGTGCAATGAAATATATTGATGTTAACAAACAAAAGAAAAGTGATAATATAATCTAAAAAATAGTTATAATGTTACTATACCACATTGATATGGTAAAATGACATTGCAATGTTTATATAGTTTTCTGCTATTACAATATAGCATGAGAAAATGAGATGATCTTGTAGTAGAGTAGCCCATAGATATCATTTTAATGCCCAAAAGCCATATGCCACGAATTGAATGCCTAATCCATTAATCATTAAAAACATGAAAAAATGGCCCTACACCTTGTGATGGCATGGCACACAATGATTGGTGAACGAGAGTGCTATGGAGCGGAGGAGGGGGCTAATGTGAAAGTAGAGTTGTCCCAGAAGAAATGAATGGAAAACCTTGTGAAAATCATCGAGGAAACAACCCCAAGATTGTGTGGAAAAGGAGAGACAGGTAAGCGTGACATGAACCAATGGAGAGGATGACGCATGGAGGGGGTGATGACTTGGAAGGCTGAGGTGGATGTTGAGTTGTCATAAAGATTCAATCCTGGAAGAAATGATGGGTGCACGCTTAAGGGATCACAAGGATGACAGGACAATGGGGTGAAGTGGAGAGTGAGTATGCATGTTTCAATGGGAAATTATATTGATGCCGCATGGATGAGTTGAGACATCGCAAAAGGAGTGAAGGGTAGGTGCATTACAAAGGGTTGGGATGACATGGAATGGGAGTCTGTGGTAGGCAGAGGACTCAAGGTCCAATAAGTTAGTAGGAGTGTTAGCATGCATGGGGCCTACAGTCTAATGTGAAATGATGAGTTATCCTAGTATGAGTTGTCCTAACTCCTTTTAATGGAAAAACATATGTAACCTCCACGAAAAGAGAGACATGATGATATGGAATGGTGATGTATCAAAGAGTGTGGATTTTGAAGCTTGGGCAAAAGAAAAGTGTAAAAGAGGGGCCCACTACACCACATTTTATGACCTTGTTACCCTACAAAGTGATCCTCGGAAAGATGAGCATGTAGAGTGTGTGAAAGCTCTGAGGAATGCTTGTCAGGAAACATGTCAAGTGATAAGAACGAGACATGCGACAAAATAATAAATGTTTTTGTTAATTTCATAAAAGCACTATACTTTTTCCATTTAAATAGTGCTTGACTGTAGTGGATCATGTTGTGTGTGGAGCATGATTGTTCAGAGGTCTTTGTTTCAGCCGGATGTATACCCCAGGAAGTTTGTACACCACTCCACGCGAGGGTCCGGGGGCCAGTGGTCCCCCGGCGGGGGCTCAAGGGCAGCGCCCCCGAAGCTAAAAATAACTGTAAAATTGCCTTGTAAAAGTATAGTAATTTCTAGTCAATCTGGGCCGTTCATTAGGCAGATGATCTGACGGTAGAACTTATGTTTAGTTTAGGGTTTTTTTTCCCTAGAAGGCAACCCCTCTCTTTGTATGAGGGTATTGTATTGGAGGCTGAGAAATAGATGTGTATTCTGTGAGCGAGAAACAGAGAGGTGAGACTGTGAGAGAAAACAGAGGATATTACAGCGGATTTGTTGTAGGTTGTGTCTCTTCATTTTGCTGGATAATAGAAAGGAAGGACTGGCTGTTCGGGGTGGACGTAGCCCAAACTGGGTGAACCACGTATATCTGTGTCTCTCTTGTTTTGTGCGTTTTTTGTGTTTATATTTCTGCAATATTTTATGTGTTCCATTGCTCCGTAATATATAATTTTCTAACAACTGGTATCAGAGCCGAAGGTCTATTTGGCTGATAAACTCGCAGGAAAGAAGGGTTCCTGGTTCGAGTGGGAGCAATGGCGGAAGATGGTAAGTTTAGGGTCGAGAAATTTAACGGCCAAAACTTCTCGCTGTGGAAGATGCTGATGGAAGATTATCTGTATCAGAAAGATCTATACCTACCATTGGGCGGAAAAACAAAGATGCCGACGGGTATGAAAGATGAAGAATGGAACCTTCTCGATAGAAAGGCACTTGGAACAATACGGTTGTGCCTTTCTGCGTCAGTCGCCTTCAACATTTCGAAGGAAACCACGACAGAGGGTTTGATGCAGACGTTGTCGAAACTATATGAAAAACCCTCGGCCTCAAACAAGGTATTTCTTATGAAACGGTTATTTAATATGAATATGTCGGAAGGTGGATCTGTTGCAAACCATTTAAATGATCTTAATACAGTTACAAGTCAGTTAAGTTCTGTAGGGGTAAACTTTGATGATGAAGTTAGAGCTCTGTTATTCTTGTGCTCATTACCAGAAAGTTGGAATGGTTTGGTAATGGCCATTAGTAACTCCGTTTCTGGATCTAGTACTTTAAAGTTTGATGATGTTGTCGGTGCTATCCTTAGCGAGGAAATGCGACGGAAAAGCTCCGGTGAGACATCGGGAAATGCTTTGAGTGCACAGTCTAGAGGAAGAAAAATGGAAAGAGGAAAGAGCTCAGGATATCGCAGTAAATCAAGGAAAGGCAGATCCAAGTCCAGATCGGGGATAGTGTGCTGGAAATGTGGAAAGAAATGACACCTAAAGAAAGACTGTAGATCTCGGAAGGGAAAAGAAGGAGATGCACAGCAAGAAAACAATCATGAAGCAAATGTGACAGGTGAGGTGTTACAAGATGCTTTGATTCTTTCTTTCGAAAATATTACTGATTCCTGGGTGGTAGATTCAGGGGCTTCATTCCATGCCACACCTGATAAGAAATACTTTCATGACTATGTTCAAGGAGATTTTGGACAAGTTCGTCTGGGTGATGATAAACCCTATAAAATCGTTGGAATGGGTAAGGTTCTTGTAAAACAGTAGAATGGAAACCAATGGCTATTAAAGGAGGTAAGGAATGTTCCAGATCTAAAGAAAAACCTGATTTCAACAGGGCAGTTAGGCGGTGAAGGTTGTGTGACAACTTTCACAGATAAAGCTTGGAAGGTCACCAAAGGAGCCCTGGTAATAGCAAAAGGTGAAAAGGTTGGTACATTGTATTTATGCAATGGTATTTCTAACTCTGTTAATGCTTTAACTTCCAAAGGAGCAGATGCAGCATTATGGCATCATAGGTTTGGACACATGAGTGAAAAGGGGATGAAGATTCTTCACTCAAGGAATTTGTTGCCGGGTTTGAAGAATGTTGATTTGGACTTCTGTGAGAATTGCATTTATGGAAAACAGAAGAGAGTCAGATTTCTCAGAGTTGGGAAAGAAAAGAAGAATGAAAAATTAGAGCTTGTGCATACAGATGTATGGGGACCTGCTCAGGTATCATCTCTCGGTGGCTCTCGTTGTTATGTTACTTTTATTGATGATGCAACTAGAAAAACTTGGATTTATTGTATTAAGAATAAATCTGATGTAATTGATACTTTCAAGAAATGGAAATCTTTGGTTGAGATTGAGACAGGAAAGAAATTGAAGTGTCTTAGATAAGACAATGGAGGTGAATATTGCAGCAAAGAGTTTGATAGGTACTGTTCAGAACATGGAATTCGCAGAGAGAAGACAGTTCCAAGAACACCACAAGAAAATGGTGTGTCAGAAAGGATGAATAGAACAATCATGGAGCGTGCAAGGTGCATGAGATTGCATGCAGGATTGCCTTTACAGTTTTGGGCAGATGCTGTAGATACTGCTGTTTATCTAATAAACAGAGGGCCTTCAAGTTCCTTGGATGGTGGTGTTCCAGAGGAAGCATGGATAGGTAAAAAGGTAAACTACTCCTTTTTAAAGCCTTTTGGTTGTGAGGCCTTTGTCCATATTGATAAAGAAAATAGAACAAAGCTTGAGGCAAAGTCAAAGAAATGTACCTTTATTGGATATGGTGTTAATGATTTTGGTTATCGCTTATATGATTACGAAAATCACAAAATCATTAGGAGCAGAGATGTAATATTCAATGAAAAGGTCTTGTATAAGAATTAGTTGCAAGAAAAGAAACAGGAAAAGGAAAACAAGGAATACGCAGTTCTTGATGAAATCACTGAAAAAGGAAAGGTGCCTGAAAATAATAATAATCAACAACCACAACAACAGCAACCACCACAACAACAACAGGCACCCCAAACACTTGAAAGTGGTGTTAGAAGATCTACCAGGATAAGTAGACCCCCTGAACGATACTCTCCTTCATTATATTATTTATTGTTGACTGATTCCGGTGAACCCGAATGTTATGAAGAAGCAATGCAGGTTGAAAGCAGGAAGAAGTGGGAGGTAGCCATGGAAGAAGAAATGGACTCCTTAATGCATAACCAGACTTGGGATTTAGTCAGGTTGCCTGTAGGAAAAACTACATTGAAGAATAAATGGGTTTACAGGCTGAAGGAAGAGGATGGAGGAAAACAGAGGTATAAAGCTAGACTTGTGGTGAAGGGGTTTGCACAAAAGAAAGGTATTGATTTTTATGAAATATTTTCTCCTGTTGTTAAAATGACTTCAATCAGAACCATTTTAAGTCTTGTAGCAGCTGAAGATTTGCATCTTGAGCAGTTAGATGTAAAGACAACCTTTCTCCATGGGGATTTGGAGGAAGAGATATATATGCAGCAGCCACAAGGATATGAGGTGAAAGGAAAGGAGAAACTAGTGTGCAGGTTGAAGAAGAGCTTGTATGGCTTAAAACAGGCTCCAAGGCAGTGGTATCTAAAATTTGACAAGTTTATGTCTGAACAAGGTTATACTAGATGTCACTCTGATCATTGTGTTTATCTGAAAAAGCAAAATGATGGCAGCTATATTATATTGTTATTGTATGTGGATGACATGCTTGTTGCAGGATCTAACATGCAAGAAATAAATGTACTCAAAAGAAAATTGGCAAATTCATTTGCAATGAAGGATTTGGGAGCTGAAAAAAAATCCTTGGTATGAGAATAACTAGAGATAGGAAAAATCACAAATTAACATTGTCTCAGAATGAGTACATACAAAAGGTGTTGAAAAGATTTAATATGCAAAATGCAAAACCAGTTAGTACACCTTTTGCTAGCCATTTCAAACTTAGCAAGGAAATGTGCCCAAAGACCCAAGAAGACATGGATTATATGTCTAAAGTTCCATATGCATCAGCAGTTGGAAGCTTAATGTATGCAATGGTCTGCACAAGGCCTGATATTGCACATGCAGTGGGAGTTGTAAGCAGGTACATGAACAATCCAGGAAAGGAACATTGGATGGCAGTGAAATGGATTCTTAGATATTTGAAAGGTACCACAAATCAAGCATTATGCTTTGGTGGTGCAAACATTTCTCTACAGGGATATGTTGATGCAGATATGGCAGGTGACAGGGATAACAAGAGGAGCACTACAGGATATGTATTTACTGTTGGTGGAACAGCTGTCAGTTGGATTTCAAAAATCCAAAGTGTTGTTGCACTTTCAACAACAGAAGCAGAGTATGTTGCTGCTACAGAGGCTAGTAAAGAAATGATTTGGTTACAAAGGTTTATGGGTGAATTGGGTAAGGAGCATGATATGGGCACGTTATACAGTGATAGCCAAAGTGCCATTCATCTTGCAAAGAACTCAGCATTTCATTCTAGGACTAAACACATACAGCTCAAGTACCATTTCATACGATCAGTGTTGGAAGATGGAGAGTTGAAGCTGGAAAAGATACACACTAGCTAGAATCCTGCAGATATGCTAACAAAAGTTGTAACCAGGGAGAAACTGAGAATATGCTCAGTTTCAATTGGTCTTCAAGGATGACGATGAAGATGAGAAACAACCAGGTCCAAAGAGGAGTCATTGTCCGGCAAATGAAGCAGCGGTGGAGTTTCTACAATCATTCTCCAAGTGGGAGATTGTTGTGTGTGGAGCATGATTTTTCATAGGTCTTTGTTTCAGCCGGATGTATACCCCAGGAAGTTTGTACACCCCTCCACGCGGGGGGGTGCGAGGGGGGCTTGTCCCCCCCGCGGGGGTTCGGGAGGGCCGATCCCCCCCGGCTGGGGGGTCCGGGGGCTAGCGGTCCCCCAGCGGGGGCTCGGGGGCAGCACCCCGAAGCTAAAAACAAATGTAAAATTGACTTGTAAAAGTATAGTAATTTCTAGTCAATCTGGGCCATTCATTAGGCAGATTATCTGACGGTAGAACTTATGTTTAGTTTAGGGTTTTTTTCCCTAGAAGGCAACCCCTCTCTTTGTATGAGGGTATTGTATTGGAGGCTGAGAAATAGATGTGTATTCTGTGAGCAAGAAACAGAGAGGTGAGACTGTGAGAGAAAACAGAGGATATTACAGCGGATTTGTTGTAGGTTGTGTCTCTTCATTTTGCTGGATAATAGAAAGGAAGGACTGGCTATTCGGGGTGGACGTAGCCCAAACTGGGTGAACCACGTATATCTGTGTCTCTCTTGTTTTGTGTGTTTTCTGTGTTTATATTTCTGCAATATTTTGTGTGTTCCATTGCTCCGTAATATATAATTTTCTAACATATCATATGTAAGGTTTGGGTTTGATGGGATTTGCAATCTACCCATTGCACATCATATCTATATAGATATAGATATATATATATATATATATATATATATATATATATATATATATATATATATATATATATATATATATATATATATATATATATATATATATATATATATATATATATATACAAATGATTTATAATTAAAAAAAAAATGAAATTTGATGAGCACCTATATTGCAGCAAGGATGCTGCAACTCTTGGGGCTGCCGACTTTACTTCATCAACCTAGGGTTCGTACAAACTTGGAGGTGATAGTGATGTATACAAAAATAGATGCAATTTTCATACTCTTTGTCACTGCTGAGTTGGGGCGATAGACTGCTAGGGTTTCTTAAACCAACCTTCTATTGATTAGAAGAAGTCTGATTACCAATTTAGAGAAGGGAAATTTACCCTAATTGGAAGAAAAGAAATGTTGTCTATTGCATGAAGGAAAGACTGAAAGAAATGCTTGCAAAACAAAATGAGATCCTCTATCTAGTTTCTAACATACTTTTCTTGAAAAAGAACCCTATTTTAACACATGTGAGGCTTTAACTAGTCTAAGCATGAAATCTGATCTAAAGAGTGCTAATTGTTGTGTGCAAGAACAAATGTAAAAGAGCTTTTTCTTCTTATCTTTTTTCTTGAAAAGATGTAAATGCTAATCTTGCTTGGTTCTTTGGCAGGGGAGACAGGTATGAAGAAAAAGGAGGGCAATGGTTCAGATGACTTGGAGGGAAAGTAGGGACCTAATCCAGGCTTTTGGTGATGATTTTTTTCAATTCGGGCTCAAAACATGCTAATACATATTTTCCTACAAGATGTGTACAGGAAGTACTAGTTCACCTACAGGATCCCCTATTACAGGAACAAGCCAAGAGCTTAGGGAGTGGTATAGAAGGTGTGATAGAGCTTGGAAAGGTGAATGAGGGAATAAGGCATGGGAGTGGTAGACAATTACTTAGAACTCAAGCCAAAGCTTTAAGATGGTTGGATTTTCTCAACGAAGATGGCAAGCTTTCTTCATAAGACAAGAATTAGAATTGAGACCTTAGTGACTTTTGGCAATCATGGTTGGATATGGCTTGCTGAGGCTGATGATATGAGGTCTCCTTGCAATTTAGAAACCCCTGCAACAACAAACATCATTCTTGGCACTCATATATAAACTCATAAAAAACAAGAAAGGTGTATTCAAGTAAAAGAAAACAAAGTTATCACCATTTACTTGCTAAGCTCATGCATGGAAATGCTTGGAACCAATATGAAAGCGAGATGAAATCAATGCAAAACTTTAGAGATCACAAAATACCAACTGCAACTTATCTATGAGACTGCAAGATAATGACCTAATTAGCAAGGAAACCTTAAATTACACAAAAAGCAAGAATTCTATCTTTTTGGGCTGTATGAGAAGTGTTCCTCAAACCATGATCCATGAAAGGGAGAAATGAGGTGAAAACCACTCGTTGTCAGCCTTTTTGGAATATATTCTTATCACTACAATGTTATTGTTAGAACTATCCACAAATGGAATCAAACTAATTAAATCTACCAATACTTGCAATTTAACAACACCAAAATCAGTTTAACAACTAACTATGAGTATAACCTAAACATACATATACAACAAGAGGAACCTCTTGTGGTGAAGTAAAATTATGAGTGCGGATGCAAACAATTCCTCTAGCCCAATAATGGGTCTAGCCACAACTGATACATTCTATGGAAGATTTCCTTAGGTTAGAACCAATTAAGAGGGCTTACCTCTTAGTACGCTTATCCCGCTTGGTGATGTCCTTGCTTGCTCGCTCCATCTATCTCTCGTTTCCTTCTTCAAACACTTGAAACAAGTAAACAACATCAAACAACAACCGTGATAATAGACAAATTGTAATTCAACCTACTTAACAAGTCAAGAAACATTAAGCCATGAACATGTAATATGACACATCATGTAGGAAATCAATCGATAGTTGCATATATATTGAATCAAGAAGAGATTACAACCATTGTCTTGACGTTGTCGTTCTCCTCCAACAAAACTAGATTCCCACACACTTCTGCTAGAATTCCATGATGGCCTCAACAATAATAGTTTTAAGGCTCTTTCATTTAGGCTTCACACTTCTCCCTCACACAACTAGAGAGCTACAACTATGAATAGTTTGTTGTTTACTCCAAACTTAATTAGTACTAGCACACCAACATTAACACTATCCTGTGCTTGGGAAAAAGGGAGGTTTATATAGCATGAATGGATGGAAGATGGATCCTCTTCTCATGGGAGAAGGTCTTATCTCTTGAGGTAGTTCCATCATTATAGGGGAAAGGAGCCCAAACTAACATCCTCGACCCCATCAGGCCAAACCATTTACGAGACTTCCGTTACGAAGCTTCTAGAGCTGGAAGCTTCGGCTCTTTATTTAAAAAACTTTCCATAAGAGGATCGATGTGATTGGAACAAAGCTTAGTCATTCCAGTCAGCGCTAGGGATAGTGTTAATCCTTGCATATCGACATAAGGAGGACAAAGGCCATTAGCGCTGGTCTTGTAAACTGGGAAAAAAAGAAGATTTTGGGGAAATGGTGCAAAAGGGAATTGTTCTACTCATGAAGAGGGACACAATGGGAGTTTCTTCATGAAGAGAAAGCATGTAGGGCTTAATGTATAGGTCCTCCAGGATCAAGAAATGGGGAGTACAGGGAAAATGACAAAATGTTGTGTAATAGACACCCTCTAAAGCATGAAGGCCGAACTAGAGTGAGGGATGAAATGCTTTATGAATTAGTGCACGGAACTGTAGTCTGTCATAAGAAAACCTGCAAGAAAATATAGATACATATACATGACTGAAAAATTTGTCAAATGATACATGAATCGTGGTATGGACGCGGCCACCCAGAGAATGATCATGTGAATGGATCCAGGCATGGGCGCAACCATCCGTTAAAGAGGATCATAATGAAACCAAGGTATGGTCGCAACCATCCAATAATGAGAAGGATCACATATGATAACTCATGGTATGGTTTCATCCATCCATCTGAAAGAGACATGTATATCAACATAATCATGTGACACCGCTTTTGTAAAAACTTCAGTGAGCCATAACTTTCACATACGGTGTTCGTTTGAGGTGTCGCTCACGTTGTTTGATTCAGAATGACGATCTCTACGATTTGAGATTGGTTTCACTGAATTATGAGGAGTTTGAAAATTTTCCCTTTTAGAATCCTCTTGGATCAGTTAGAGAATATGATGATTGTCATGTATACCTCTGAAAAATATTCCCCCCCTTTCTATCTAGATTGATGGTGCAATTAGCTTAGTGATCCATCAATTGATTGAGATCCCTCTCAATGTGATACCATTCAATTAGGCATGCTAAATGAAAAGCTCGATATTGTACTTGAATGATGATAGAAGTGAGTTTGATTTCTTATGCATGTGCTTTTGACCATATAACTGATTGGGAATATAGAATCTCCAAACACTAGAAGTTGCTCTAGGTGAAGAGCTTGAACTAGAGAAATGTCTTTCAAAAATGCAAAATTTTTCGTCATATTTTGATTTGCAATCCAGGTTTCCAAGCAAAAGATTATTTTATTTTTCCAATGTTCTCGGCGTTTTAAATCCAATAAAGGATCCATATTTGGGACAAAAAAGAAACTAGATCTTGCTCTATATTCATAACATTGAGATTATTCAAAAGGCATTATGAATAATCTAAGTTTACCTGCGAATCTAAATAATAGAAATTTAAATACAACCATTTAAGATATATATATATATATAAACCTAAAAAACATACCATTATAAATATGATATATTATATTTTATATATCATATATATATATATATATATATATATATATATATATACATTTTATATATAAATATATATAACACTTTTTCTTTTTCTTTTTTCATAAATTCACATCTTATATTATGAAAATATATGTACAGAGAAATGTAAATAATGATAACAAAAGAAGTTGTGTAAGCCACGATATTCATGCAAACAAGATAGTTGTGTTCATGGTTATGCTCATACTTTTTCTTCAATAAGTTTTGTCTCTCCCCCATTCTTGCTAGGAAGCATCAAGCTCCAAAAAGAGTGACACAATTTATATTATGAGTATTTGAAAACTTCATTGCTATATGCATTAGCTTCCCTAAAAAGTAGCAATGGTCAGAGAACACAAAAGAGCTAGACAAGGAGGCATAGGGCATGGGTATTTGCCCCTCCTTCCATGGCATGATCAAGATGTGGAGTTATCTGATCCAGATATTCATGTTCATATTCATTGCCTAGTTGTAGCAATGGAGGCTAAGGAGCAACACTTCTTAGTTTATGGTCTATAGGTTATAAGGAATTTGTTAGCACAACACATTTGGACCTTGGAAGAAGCTAAAGGAGGAGCGAAACATCAATAGGATGAAATTTTCGTTTATTTCAACAATACTCACCTCGCGTTGCGTAACCTCTCCAGGTCAATTAGAATTGAGTTCCCTCTTGTCCCCATAACTCTACTCTCCACATGTTCAAGAGAAAGCTTTGCAGACATGGACTCTTCTCACCAACTGGGCATTCATCCTCCCTTGAGCCCTCTAGTAGCACAAACAAAATACAAAGACCATGTAATTTGTGGATCTGCTTCTAGTAAAAGGCGGGCAACTAAAGTCGATAGCCTGCCAAAGCCTCCAACCAGTTCAACCTAGGTCTCCAAGGGAAAGTCCTCTCAACAAGGTGTTATTTCTTGTGGCTACATGATTGAATGGGAGCATCTAGATTGGCTTCCAGAAGGATACGATGATCCATTTTCATATTTAGACATGACAACACATGAGAAGAAAGTGAAAGCTCAACAATGTGAGTTGCGAGAAGAACTAGACACAAAAAACATTATGATCAAATCCCCCACTAAGCAGCTTATGCTTTTGTTTTCCTTTAGTTTACTTAATTTTTCCTATTTCAAAAGAAGGGATCATTGTAATACAACCTATGCACATTTTTATTTTAAACTAATTTTTGCTTTTTCTAAGGGACCATCTGGTTTCCCTTCTAGTTGCAGATAACCCCTCTCCAACTCATCTCAGACTAGATTTAACACTTTATAGACATCACTTCATATAAGCATGCGTCTATATAGTTTACTACAACATATACTCTATGTAAAGCAATTTTGCTAATATAAAATTCTACATTTACTTAAAAAATAAATAAATATTTGTTATAATAATAATAATAATAATAATATTTTTTATTAATATTAAATTAAATTTAAATAATTTTATTAAATATTGAATTTACATATAAAATGAAATAAAATAAATATATATAATTACATAAATATCAATATTAATAAAATTACAATTAAATAATTATAAAAATATAAATTCAAATTATATAAATAAAATACAAAAATATGAATTCATATCTTAGAAATCAAATATAATCATTACTTTAGAGTTTGTGGAGAGAAAAAAAATAAAAATGATATATATATATATATATATATATATATATATATATATATATAATCATCATTTAAATATTATAATATTATTTTACTTTGTTATTATATATATCACCAATTCACTCATGTTTTCCAAAATAAGATGTATTTATATATGGAATTGAGGTACGTCGTTTGATTCACTTTTAGTTCCTTTGTGTTTGGCAAGGTTTACAATTGGTTTTTGGAAATTGTCGAAGCTAGTTTCAACTCTTCGAGTAGCCTGGCCATGCTTAAATCTTCAGCACTCAAGATAGTGAAACAACATCCCCTCCAACTTGAATACTTCTTTTCCTGATAGGTCTTTGGGTTTTTCTCCGTATGCAATGTGAGGAGAACAATATCATCTCCCCCCTTTTCCATTTATTTTGATTTTCTTGGTATTTTTTCTCTTATAGGGATATCATACTTCTAGCTTCCTTAGGATTCATCACGTCTACCACTCTCTAGTCCCTTCCATGCTTAAGTGTCAAGAAGTTTTTGCACACGCCCCTATTTGTATCCTGAATCCATCTGACTCGACCCCCCATCTCCCTCTCTCAAAATTATCTCTGTTCCCCTCTTCTTTTTTCCTATGCTCTCTCAAACCCTCTGGGCTCCAAAGGTTATTATTTTCTTGACCCTTTATGGCTGGCAATTTGCATCTCCCAACTTTTAGACATGTCGCCTTTGTTGGGCCAGGATGGCAGTTTCATTATTCCTCTAGTTATGTGCCCCACTATATCCCTACAATGTGGAGCTTTTTTGGCACTTCTTTAGCATCCTCCACTCCTCTCATTGGATTCTGATTTTTCTATCCTCCCAGATCTTGTTCCCATGTCGTGCTAGTGAGCTTGGGTGTACAAAGGGGCTGCTTACTACCAAGAGAGGGCCCATAAGGGTAGTACAAGGATGCATAATCGCGTGGAGGAAGAAAACACCAAATATTGACACCTCACCCTAGGTCTTATATAGGAAGAAATCACCCATGTTGAGGGAGAAAGCTCTACTAAAAGGCCTCATCTCTCATACTCGTAAGTTCTTGCAAAGTTTTCAAATTGGCTTCCTGATACTCACCACACTCAGGGTAGGTACAACAAATACATGCAAATAGTCAAACTTGAGTAAGACATGAAATTCTTACTAGGTAGAGTTCTTTTGGATTAGCATGAGCATCGAGAAGACACTCTTCACTCTCTCGAACAATTGCATTGGCATATGAAGGACACAAATTGTAGAATGGAGTGTATAGAGTAGTATCTCTAAATCCTGACCCCATTTGGGGGAATAGCTGAGGATGACAAAGATCCCATATAAGTTGTTGCTACGACCCAAAACCATCTTACTGTTAGTATATCATGATTTTGTCATATTGGTATTTTGCTTTTTATGTTTTCTTTTGGCTAATGAGGCCTAACACTCTCAGTTGTAAGATTTTAGAACACTATTCTACTCAGTTATCCTATATCTATCTTACGAGAGTTTATTTTTTACGATGGTCAAGCCTCTCTTGCGAGAAATTGACCTAAGATATCCAACACTTTTATATATAATTTCTAAATTTGTAAGTAATGCAATTCACCTTTTATATATAAACATTAAATTTAAGGAGTGAAAAAAAAAAATCTATGGGAGTTCGTACTGCGATGCCTGCAGGGGGGACTCTGCAACTCCAAGATGCTGCACCTTGGGGTCTAGGGTAAGTTCACGGGTGCCCACTGTCACTGCAACTACTCGTCTTCTACCTGCGGACTACCCTGTGTTAAAGTGTGTTGTCTAACCCCGACAATTTCGCGCAGCCGTTACTGTCCCTTGGCGTCCTACTCGACTACCGATATGGAACAAGACATCGTTGACTATTCAACAGATCCAAATCCCTACAAGGAGATTTTGTCACGCCCTCGCACCGTGTTAAGTTCTGGCTCCTTTGGCTCGCTGTTTCGCCCGCTGTATTCTCAGATTCCTGCTTTGGACCGTTCCAGACACCTCTTTCAATTTGGACTACCCTCCGCTCTCCCGAACAACCCTCAACCTCATTAGGGCATGCCTTCCACCATCACCCTTTTTCGACTCCTCGCTTCTTGACCTTACTCATACTTCTGCTCCTTTTGGCATCCCCTTCTCCTCAAGCATCTCACAACCTGGGATATCAACCCCTCACTTTTCCTCTCCAGTTGTCTGCACTATCCCTAACCCTAGTTGCCCTTTGCACGGTTTCCCATTCCCTCGGGTTGCTTCAGCTCGCCTGTCCCAAACCCTAAAAGCACTCCACCATCCCTGCAGGCGGTTTACCAGGGCATCAGGGGACCCTTCCAGGACTACCTGGCGGCACCTAGATCCAACAAGGTCAAGAAAGGGAGGTGCTTAAAGGTGTCAGACAAGGACATTAATCTCTCTTTGGGGGAAGACCTTACAATGGGTGAAGTGGTGGACATGACCAACAGGGTCTTGGTGGGATGTGTTAGAGGGCAGAACTACTCTACGGAGCGGTTGTGACTCTGGAACATAAAAAGACTTGAATCCTCTGGCAACATGACCATGGCTCGTATACTGGTTCATCTAGATACAAGGGAAGGATTGGAGGAGAAGATAACCCTCCACTCGAATCATTATTCGCGCAGGCAAATCCTTGACTATGAAGGAGTTCCCTTTTGGTGCAGGAGATGTCACAAAGTTGGGCACCTGTTCAAAGAATGTTCGCTCGTCTCGCCTTCATCTCCTCATACTTCAAAGGGTAAGAAGCACATGCAGACTGAAGACCCACTGGTGGATGAGCGGCCCTCACGTCTGGATAGTCCTTTGGATGCAGCTAGGGGCATTGTTTGACCATCGTGCTCTTCCCAGGTTCCACTTATATCCCCGCCCATGACTAGATCTCGTACTACTGTGGTGGCTGCTCCATCTACGGGGAGCGCAACAAATCTGTGGATTAGTTTTCTTAAGAGGCAGCACACCATCCCAAAGGAGAATGGCTAATACAAGAGGAAAGACAGGGACAGGCTTATCAATACTACCATAGGCCATATATAGAACAGGATCAACAAAGGGCTGATAGGCCCTAATTTATCATACCTTTTTTTGAGACATCAGAACAGTGACTCGCAAAACTGATATTTTTTGAAATTTTGTAAACATATTTGTATATGCATACTGATACATGATGGTACACCCTTCTTAGGTTTATGTACAGACTTACTACTTTTGATGACTATGGTCACTCATACAACATATGCCATTGGCATTTACAACATGTAATTTTCCACCATAATAAAAGTTACGATTTTTCCCCGGGGAAAAAAATAAACATTAGATTTAATTAAATCTTTATAAACATTAAAAAAAAAAATACACAAATATAATTACAAAATATTTTATTTTAATCATTTATATATACATATAAACACATGTAAACATTAAATATTAAATAATGAATATTGTTATATTATTTTAAAAATGTTCATATGTAAGCATTAAATATTAAATAATGAATATTGTTATATTATTTAAAAAGTTATTTAGATCATTAAAAATTGAAGATTTTTTATAAAGTAAATATTTTATATAAAGATTAAATTATATTAAATTTAAATTTAAATTTAAATATTAAAAATATATAAATATACAATATAATATTTTAATAAAAAACATTTTTTAACATATATAAAATAATTTTATAATTAAATTCAAATTTTTATTATAATAAACATGTATCGTTTATAACTATATTAAAAACATATAAATATACATTATAATATTTTAATAAAAAAATATTTCTTAATGCACATAAAATAATTTTCAAACTAAATTCAAATTTAAATTATAATTATAATAAATATGGATAGTTTTATTTATATTTAAATAAATAATAAATATTTTATTTTTACCTTAGTTATCTTTAGTTGATATAGGTTAGTTCAATCTAGTTGGTATTCATTCATAAAGCCTTGAAGTGTATTAAAAAAAGACCACATTTATTATAATATAAGTAATATTGATTAAATCATATTTGATTAATTGGCATTTTTTAAAAATCATATAATATAATATTTTATTAATATTGTATTTAAATTAAATTTTAATTATTACATAAAAAACATTAAAATAAATAAATATAAAATTTCAATAATATGTAAATACATTTTTTTATATATACAATTTTGTATATTTCATATAAAGAATACATTGTCAACATTGTCGCCATCAATCGTGTATTTACAAGAATTGAAATTAAGTGAGGTAGATTCAATTTCTTCCTTCCAACCACCCAAAATAACTCTATTTAACAATAATATTAAAATTTTACGCATTATACAATTGTAAATACCTTTTTAACCAACATATATATATATATATATATATATATATATATATATATATATATATAACCTAATTTAAATTATTAAATATTGAATTTACAAATAAAATAGGATGATTATATAAATAACAATATTAATAAAAATACAATTAAATAATTATAAAATTACAAATTTAAATTATATAAAATTAAATCCAAATTATAAATTTATATAAAATCAAATATAATTATTTAAATAAAATATAATCATTGTCCTAAAGTGTGTGTAGAGATAGAGAGAGTGAGGAGTCTAGAGAGAGCATGGGAGGGGAAAGGGGTTCTAGAGAGAGAATGGATGGGAAGGCACGGGTTGTGGAGAGAGAGTGGGGGAGGGTGTGGAAGGGGGTAAGTGAGTGAGTGAGAGAGAGAGTGGGGGTGGAGTTTGATGTTATGAATTTGAGATATAATGCTATAAATTCATATTATATAAATAAAAAATAATCATTTAAATACAATTATTCAAAGGCAATCATACGATTATAGAAATCAAATATAATCATTGCCCCAAAGTGTTTGTGTATAGAAAGAGAGTAAGGGGAGGGGGAAAGGGGGTGTAGAGAGAGAGAAAGTGGGTGGGACGGTGTGGGTTGTGGAGAGTGAAAGAGAGGGAGGGGGGCATGGAAGGGGGTGAGTGGGTGTAGAGAGAGAGTGTGTGTGGAGGGGGCGAGAGCGGGTTGGATGTTAAGAATTTGAGAGATAATATTTGTATGTGCATATTTATAGAAAGAGCTTCTGTTAGCTTCAAGAATTATAAATTCTCTACTAACGAGGCCAACCACGTGAAGGTGGAAGCTCATCTGGCCTCCCCCCTCACTTCTAACCTATTATTACGCTACACTCATCACTCCCCAATCCCCATGTTTTATTTTATTTTAAATTACATATAATATCTGAGTCACATTCATTCTAAATGCTAGATATAAAGGAAACCCAAACAATAAATTTAATACATTATCATCAATGCACATCAAATTTTGTAAACGTGAAAACATTAGGCTCATTTTTTTATTATTGCAGAAAAATAAGCATCAAATTTGTAATCAGTACAAGCAAAGATATTATAAATACACAAACCCCATAAAAATGTGAAACATACAAACATGACATGCCAAACACAAAAATGTTGTAAAATTTGCATAAATATACAAATCTATGTGGACAATGAGCAATCCCAATGTTTCATTTTATTTTAAATTACATACAATATGTGAGCCACAATCATTCTACATGCATAGATATAAAGGAAACCCAAACAATAAATTTTATATATAATCATCAATGCACATCAAATTTCCATTAATACATGAGTAGATATCAAATTTTGTAAACATGAAAACATTAGGCATAAAACTTTTGATTATTGCAGAAAAATAAGCATCAAAGTTGTAATCAATACAAGCAAAGATATTAGAAATACACAAATGCCAAAAAGTGTTAAACATACAAACATGACATGCCAAACACAAAATATGTTGTAAATGCATGAACATACAAACCTATGTGGACAATGAGCAATGGCAATGTTTTATTCTATTTTAAATTACATACAATATGTGAGCCACATTCATTCTAAATGCATATATATAAAGAATTTCCATTAATACATGAGTAGATATCAAATTTTGTAAACATGAAACATTAGGCATAATTTTTTTTATTATTGCAAAAAGATAAGCATCAAATTTGTAATTAGTACAAGCAAAGATATTATAAATACACAAACCCCGAAAAATGTGAAACATACGAACATGACATGTCAAACACAAAAAATGTTGTAAATGCATAAACATACAAACTTGTGCGGATAGTGAGCAATGGCAAAAGAAATTCACACACTTCAAAGTACATATCAACATGTCATGCACAATCATTGTAAATACTATGCAAACCAAACTCAAAACACAAGCATGGTTACAATCATGAATACACATCAAATTTTGTAAGCACACAAACATTAGGCATCATTGAATTGTTTATTACTCAAGCAGAATTGTAAAAGAAAACTCACAAACATTGCACTTCCTCTTTTTATCGTCACCCAAAAATGTTGCAAATACACAAACATACAAGCATCACGTATCAATTACACCCTAAAAAGGTTGCAAATGCATAAGATACAAGCACATGGAGATACTAAGCATTGGCAAATGAAATTCACACACATTGCAGAGTACATATCAAAATGTCATACACAATCATTGTAAATACACACGCATACAAATGGAACTAAAACCACAAACATCACTACAATCATGAATACACAACAAATTTTGATCACTGTACACAAAGAATATTGTAAATACAAAAACATACAAATGTCACCCATCAAATTTTGCAAATATACACATATTGCACATCAAATTTGAATCATCGCAGAAAACATGTATTAGATAGTCATTCCTAAAGGGGACACACATGCACACATTTTAGAACACATATCAACATGCAATTCACATTCATTGTAAATACAAACACTAAATATAACTCAAAGAGCAAACATTGTCATGCACAATCATGAACAAAGTAAAAAATGTCATCAATCATCAAACATTACATGAAAAGAATATGAATACACATCACTACACAAACAAGAACTATTTTAATGCATTTAAAAATTTAAAATGTGTAAAGCATGCATACTAACAATTAAGAAGTTATTAACTTAAAATCTATGATGCTAATTACTTTTAAACATAATAAAGGGAGGAAAAGTAAAAACTAGAAAGTGGAAAGAGAGAGAGGATGCACAAGCCCTTAAGAATGACCATGGTTCATTCTCAAGGGCATTGAGAAGGGGCTTTTAACCCCTTCAAACAAAAAAATATTTTTTATTATTATAAGATTTTCAAGAGTAATTACAGAATGAATACATAAATGTTAATTTCTTTTGAAGGCGATCAATGTGTCTTATGTCATGAACATGATGGAGATGTAAATGCTTTGGCCATGGACAAATATTCCAGCCATTATCTGCAAAAAAAATATATTTTAAAAATCAGTGACAATCTATGCTACTTTCTGATACAGTATAACAAAAAAATACATAAATATTTTGTATACAAAACTACTTTGCATAAATTCCTATAACAAAAAATGCATAAATGCTTTATATATATTATTTTTTTAACCGGACTCCTTTTTTTTATAGCGTTTTTTACTCCTAACTGTTAAAATTTAATATTTATATTTTATCTAACAAGCCAAAAATAAATAAAAATAATAAGCCCCTGTGCATCTTAAAGCCCATCATTCAGTGGAGTGGAGTGGTCTCCTCCCTGCGTTCATTCCTGTGGAGAGCCCATCACACAGGAATGTGTGGAAAGCCCATCACACAGCTGAAAATGAATTACAACAATCAAATCACCAAATTGATAAAATTCACTGGGTCGGGTTATCCAATTTTAAATGTATATCACGATGAAAACTAAGAAAATTTACCCATAGTTGCATTCACATAAAATCGGATGAAGCTCAGAAAATATAACAGTTCCATTGCTTTGCTTCATAATGCTCGGGCCGCTCATCACTTGGAAAGGGAGAAGGATCTTCATCCCTCATAGCTTCTCATTCATTCTCAGCGGAAAAATTAAATTAAAAGCCCCTCCTTCTCAATCCTGGAAAAACCAAGCAAATACCAAACAATCCTCCTTCTCAATCCTGGAAAAACAAAGCAAATACCAAAAAAAATAGGCATATATACATATATATAAAGTTGGGATGGGAATTCAGGTATAGGCTCCACCTCCTCCAGTCCACACTGTTCATCTTCCCATATGACCGTAACCGTCACCGTCCCAGTGGATCGCTGCCACTATCAGTCATCCACCTTCCATTGCCGCTGTGGATCTCCTCATTAACTGCGCTGTTGGAATGTGCGTCCTTTGTCAGAGCATTGAAACAGCACATCGTGGGGTTCAACTGCTCTGCCAAATCATTAAATCAAAACCCAATTCCTTTGTGAGAAAAACTTACAAAAACAAAACAGAACAGTGCATAATTTGGAATCCTAACATCTACAGAATGAAATTTTAGAATGAAAAGATTGGACGAATCTTACCACTCTTTTTATACTGTCCTGTCGACCTTTAAAGAGAGAAATAATCAGCACAGTACAAGTACAGGTCATGCAACTCTCTGGGTCACGTCATGTGAAAAAAGGAAATGTATTCAGTTGAGATTACCCTGAAATCTATGCGTCCTCTGCATAGTTGATACATGCTATAACCGCTTAGCTCCCAACATAACTCCTGCGCCACAATATAATATACGATTCAATTATTTAATCCTCCCAAATTCTTAGAGATAAGTTACATATTTTATACATACATTATCAGACCTGCTTGTTTCAGGCAGTGCAAGCCAAGTTCCATGGCCCTGTTTATCAGCACCGTATAGACCTCCCTTTTTGGGCTGTGCAAGCCAATTTCCATGGGTATCAGAGAATTGAATTGAATTGAAGCGCAGCAGCGGGCGGAGGTCAGGTTTTATGACGGATGGATCTAGCTCTGAGTACCAGGCTGAGGCTGCGTTCCGTCCGTGACGAGAGGCAGGAATTGGTTTGAATTGAGCAGAGCAGGCATTGTGTTAAGAACGGCCCATGCTTTTGAAACTGCGAAATGCATTTAAGGAACGTTGGGAACCACCACAGAGAGACCTGCATATATGCAACCACAACCACAATTATGCAGCACCATAATATGACATATGACATAAATATTTATACGCCCATACCGGGAACAGAACGTTACCCATGTGGTCAGAGGTTCAAGTCCTGGGTTCAAATCCCGCCAACGAAACATTACCTAGGAAGTTCAAGCCCTCGTTTCAACTGATTATATTTTGGATGTAATATTTCATAAACCCTCAAAGTTTACTGATAAATACACATATAAGTGATCTATCGCTGGAATAAATATGGCAGAGGTTCAAGCCCTACTTCAACCGTCTAACTAATTATATTTTGGATTTAATATTTCATAAAATCTGAAGGCCACAGGGCAAAATCCCATCGGGTCAGAGGTTCAGACCCTACTTCAACAGTGTAATTAATTATATTTTAGATTCAATATTTCATAAACTCTCAAGGCGACCCGAGTTCAAATCCCGGCAACAGAACGTTACCCAGGAGGTCGGAGGTCCAAGCCCTCCAAGACTGTAAGTAATTATATATTGGATGTAAGATTTCATAAACTCGCAGGGCGACCCGGGTTCAAATCCCGGCAACGAAACGTCATCAGTCAGGTCGGAGATTGAAGCCCTCCTTCAAGAGTGTAACTAATCATATTTTTGGATTTAATATTTCATAAGCTCTCAAGGCGACTCGGACGTTCAGGAGTGTAACTAATCATATTTTTGGATTCAATATGTCATAAGTAATCAAGGCGACTCGGGTTCAAATCCCGGCAACAGAACGTTACCCATCAGAACGGAGGTTCAAGACCTCCTTCAAAGACTGTAACTAATTATATTTTGGAAGTAATATTTCATGGATAAACGCACAGATCAGTGAACTGCCGCTAATCTCGGTTCTTACATTAATTGAAATGAAATTATTAGTTGCATCTGATGCCTAATCTATTTTTTTAGAATTTAAAATGGGTACTAGCAATTATGGGGCGTATAAATATTTATGTCATAATTAAGGTTATGATTCATAATTATGCAGGGCCGATCCCAAATCAAATTACAGCTTGAAAAGGGCCGATCCCAGACCAAATTAGTTCCTGCTAATCCCACTCATCATTTTGTTAATCATGTATATATTTGAATATATATAACCAGAAAGATGCAAAGAAATTTACCTACTCTACCTGGATTCAATCCTTGCGCACACCTGTGGATTCGAAAACCGATGCAGGTACCAATACCAATTCATATTTAAGTTAGTTTAGCCAGGCAATTCAATAATACTTCTTGAACAGAGCGAGCCAATTGCATCAAATTACAAAATTCATATTAAACCCTGTGATGTATGTCGTCACTTACTAAGCTAATCTAAAATCTGTATCAAGATTAAAAAAAGGAAACCCAATGAAAAGAAAAGAAAACAGATCTTACAGGTACAGAAATTTGCCTGCTAGAATCGAGAAGGATGTGGGTGGATATCTCCTCATATATCTGCCTGCGATTGAACCCTTTCGTTCCTGCTCCTGCTGATTAAAAATTGAATTGAATAGATGTCATGTTTACCCTCACCTCCTCCCGGTACCTCGCAACACAACAACACATACCAGCCCAGCCCAGCCCAGACCAGACCATACCATACCAGACAAAACCAGACCACACAAAACTCATACCAGACCAGACCAGACATGACATGGAGCTCCAAGACAAGACTAGACTCAGCCCAGCGCAGGTAGCCATGGGAGGAGGAGGAGGAGATTCGGTAAAGGCATAGATTGGGAGAAGGATTGGAAATAAATATTGCTGGTTGGATTCAACGGCCCTGCTTTTCTTGACTGCCACCTCTGCAAAAAACACTTCTCTCACTGCCACCTCCACCTCTGCAACGGTCGTGCTTTTCTTGACTGCAAAAAAAAACTTCTCTTCACTGCCACCTCTACAAAGGCACGTTGTGGGGAGATGTGGAAAAAGCATCTTGGATTGCGAGTCGCCACATCAACAAGCCTTTAACCATTCACTGGTTGCAATAATTTCCGAATTTCAACTTTGTTAAACGCACAGTATCGCATTTGAAAAGTGATTATATATATCAAATAATGGTTAAATTTCGGGACCTGCCAAAAATATTTTATTTTAATAAAAATAAAATATTATTTATTTTATTTGCGCTTATTTTATGTTTTAAGCATATTATATCTATATATATTAATGATAGAAATTTATAATTTAATAAAAATTATACTTTCGGTAAGTACAATAAAAGTTTTTAATTTATCTTTTGGAATTGAATTGTCCTCAGTGAGTGAATGAGAGAGTGCTCCCAACCAATTAAATTATCAACTCTAGAAGAGTTGGATTTGGAATTAAATTAATTATGAATAAGGTATTTTAAAATTGAAAATATATTTATTATTATTATTTTTAATTTTTTATATTTAGATTTTTTTAGCAATAGTAATATTCTCAAACAAAACAAATTTGACTAGACCTTTTTCATAATGAGTTTGGGATCCAACATTGAATATATGATAATTGATCATCCTCTTTGATAAAATAATTCAAACCATTACAACTGACATCTTAATTCTCAGTCTATTCAATCATTTTGAGAAGGATGAAGTTCAAAACTATTTAGATTTTAATATAAGGGAAACATTCGAGACTAAATTTAATTCATATACTCTCTCTCTCTCTCTCTCTCTCTTCAAAAAAACCATATTAAAAATACTTCACCCAAATTTTATATAATAAAAACATGCATCTTAAAAAGCACCAAAATTCTAAAAACTTTACAAAATCCTTAGAAATTATCAAAATTAAGAGAGATTGGCAAGTTATACAATATTTTCTTGTCTTGTTTTATGACTTTGCGACATGAGGAAACATGAACAAGGAAGGAGCACCAATAGATTTAGTTTTCCTTTTTTAACTAATTGTTTTCCTAGATTTAAAAAGAAAATTTGAAAGTTTATGTACTACATTAGCTACTTATTGATATCTTAATTATCCCCAAATGGGGAGACTTGTTGAGTTTTTGGAAGAATCTAGTCGACTAGCTGACTAGGCTAAATAATAGACCAATGTGTTGTACTAGAGAAAGTCCAACAAAGGATGTAGTTGAGTAGGTAGTTGAGTCAGTCTATTGACCAATGTAGTTAGGGAAGTTGTATTTATCTTCTACTATTTAAATCATATAAATAGACATGAATCCAATATATGAAGGCTATTGTTAGTTGGTTGATTGATCATATAAAAAACTACTTATTGTTGGTTCTATAATTACTTCTTCTTATCTATAGATGCTTGTATATCATTGTAATATATGGTTTGCAAACTACATCGTTCATAACCATATTTACTATGTAATCCCTTAGGTTACCACATTGTCCAATAATACTATTCTAAAATAGCATATTAGTTGAATGCATGCATAGATGTTGAACGAGAAGGAGATTAGTGATAGGTGGGAGAGAAATATAGAAAATTATTTGAAGAATTATGCTAGGATAAATTAAATGAACTTTGCACAAGGTAAGGCATGATTTATTTCCAAAAAATCAAGAGATATTTATATAATCAATTCTGCAATAAATAAAAAATTATGTGAATGTACTTGCTCATGAACAATAGGATAAAAGATGGAAATTTTCTTTTGAAACTGATCAATGGAGGTCAAATGAATTTGTGCGAATGTGTTGAAAAAATGTTGATATTTTTGTGGGCAACAATAAATTGAAGAACCACAATTTTGTAAAGTCAACAACAATCAATGTGCCCTAACCAGTCAATAGTCAATGGTCAAGATACCTCCTTTTTGGCTTGGTCAAAGTCAATCAAACTCGGCCTTCAATGTAGATTAAAGTCAGCCTCAAACATTCCTCCATAGTCCAGTCAAACTTGGTCCAAAGAGAAAGGAAGTCTGATATATTTTTCTATAGTTAAAACAATATTCAACCTCGAAGTCAATGCTGGTCAAAGTGCCCATATTTCTTCGATTTATGTGCAAAAAAAATTGGACTTCCAAGATCAAAATTTTGCTGGTTAAAGTGAGTCAAACCAAGGAGAGAAAATAGGTCAAACCAAAGTCAATTTGTCCTGATGCAAAGAGTCAACGCAGAAAGCCAAATATGCCTCCAAACACTCGCATGTGCGAAGAAGAATAGGCTGCCTTAGATCTGTACAAACCAATCAATGAAGGAGAGAGAACAATTTTTGTGTGAATGAATGTGCCAAATGAGGTTGAAGATCTCCTTTATTTATATGCATTGTAGGGGGATCAATTTGTCTAATTTGACCCCAAGCCAACCTTGTCCAAATGTGCTCTTGTAGGCTTGACATCAAAAGCGCATCTCTCCTTATCCGAATTTAGTGCTTCCAGAGTCAATTTTGGTCCTCTCGAAAAGAGGAAATTTGTCCAAACATTATCTTAGGTCAATGAGTTTCCCAAAGTGGAGTTTGTCCTTAGTTGCACATTTTAACACTCCCTTTAAACTAAGGATAATTCCACCTTCCAATATCCATCCATCATCATGCCATCATGTACTATCTCCACATATCATCTCATCCCTGTTGAATATTGATATAGATAATAAGAAGGACCGATTGAGATTAAGTCACAATACATTACCAATCTCCTCACACTGACAAAATTTATTCCACGTAATTAGGGGTAGAACCCCAATCAGACTTGATCCTAAGTGATCAAGTCGTTGACCATCTTGCATCCTAGACAAAGGGATTACGATTGCATACGATGCGTCAATCTGTAGTGATATGGCCCATAACCACTTTTCCCAACTCATTGGACAAATTAGAGGTACTTCCCAAGAGTCCTAGATAGTAAGGGTATGATGTATGTTGGGGCAATCACAAGAGAAGGTGAACCACTCATCCTACTCATAGGAGAAGGTGAACCACTCATCCTATGCATATGACATCAACCATAGGGGAAGGTGAACCACTCACCCTATTCTCAAATATTTTCCTCCATAGGGGAAGGTGGAACACTCACCTTGTGCTCAATCATATTTGGGTATATATACTCCATAGGGGAAGGTGAACCACTCACCCTATGCTCATATAGCTCAAAGAAGTACCCCGGGGCCCTAGGAGCTCCCAAAGCTCAATGTCCAACTCAAGAGGGACCCTCATGGGAAGGCCTTTCCATGACTCCAAATCTCTCTCAGAAGGCTAAGAACTTGGCCTTTCCCAAGGGCTTCGTGAAAATGTCAACAACTTGTTCATTAGTCCCGATGTGATGGAACCTTATTGCTCCCCGTTGTATTATATCCTAGATAAAGTGGTACCTGATATTAATATGCTATGAGTGGTCGTGGAACATGGGATTATATTAAAGGTGAATCCCACTTTGGTTATTGCAATAAATGATAGTGGTATCCAACACATGCTCAAATAGCTCAGAAAAGAGCTTCCTCAACCAAATAACTTCACAATAGGCCATACTAGTTGCAAAATATTAAGTCTCGGCGGTGCTTAGGGCACCCAATTTTTGCTTCCTACTCATCCAAGAAATTAAAGTAGATCCCAAAGAGAAGCAACATCCTAACATGCTTTTTCTATCCACCACACTTCCATCCCAGCCAACATTAGAATATCTATGTAGCTTCAAATTCTCGACATTATATCTCAGTCGATAGTTGATAGTGCTATGAAGATATCTTAGAGGATTCTCTGCAGCAACCCAATGTACATGATGAGGCTCAACCATAAATTAACTCAAAGTATTTACAACAAAGCATATGTCCGATCGGGAGTTCACTAAGAAAATCAGGGCCCCCACAAGTTGTCTATATTCAGAAGGATTTGCCAATTCGGGACCAACATCACTTCCAAATAGCTTCTTGAAGTTTATGTCCATTGGAGTAGACACATACTTCCATTCCATTATCCCACATTTTTCTAGGAGCTTCAAAATGTATTTCCTTGATAAAGGAAAATCTTGCTTGGCTTTTGCAAGACCTCTAGGCCTAGGAAGTAATGCATCAGTCCTAGGTCCTGAACTTACTCTTCTTTTTTTCAAGGGTAACTTGAATCTGCTCTAGGTTTTGAGTCTAGAGTCCATTTGAAGAGATCCATATACCATTGGAAATCTGATTCCGAGCACTATCCATTGGGGGGGGGGGGGTTGATTTAGCTTTGAGTGCTTCTGTGGCTTGTAAGATGGCTAGAAACCTCTCTACTCTTTTGGCCTCTTTTAACCGCTGAAAACACATTTTGCAGAGGGTGACAACATTGGCTGCACCTGGGGACAATGCCTTGTTGGTAAGGTGCTGAGAACCTATAGATCTGTAGCCTTCACCATTGGGCATGGAGAAAAATTTATAATGCACTTATACAACCAAAAAATCTCCATGAAAGTTTATTTGCAAGGAGTCTTTTCCTCATCGAACTAAAATGCAGAAAAGTAAATTCTAACAACTCAAAAATAAATGCTCAGCTAATAAGCTTATTTATATACAACTCCTACTTATGTACTGGACATCAATTCACCTAAGTGAGTTCATCCCTTCAATGGTACCATGTCAGCATTTGGGTGTTGGACCTAATGCCTTCGTGCTGCAGAAATTTAAAAATAAAAATAAGCATGCACCACAAAAAGTATTCAAACAAAAATCTTGATACATGCTCGAGAAACATGATTTTATTTAGCCAATAGAAGGCCTTGATAAAACCATAGGCTTTGGCTTGGTTATTCGTCAAATTTCCTAAACCCGATGAATGCTCTATAATGTTGACTTCCTCAGGGTCACAAAGCAAACCTACCCCTCCTACCACCCCTTAAAATTAAATTTACTTATTATAATGAACTATTATAATAATACATAATATTGTAATTAGATTAAAAAAGAAAAATAAAATAATATATATAAAACAATTTCCAATTTCCAATTTCCCTTAAGAAAGATATTATACCTTTTTTTAATTATATATGTAAAATATTTAAATAAAAAATATTTTATTTATATTGAACTTAATTAAATTTTATCTATTGTCAACAAATATTGTAAATATTATAATCAACAAACATAAACTTTCAGTATGAAATTTTGATCATAAACAGAAAAAAGTAAACCATGTCTACAAGACGCAACAAGCCCAAACTAAATAGCTAACAAGCCCAATGTTATAACATTCGTTTATTATAGTTATCATAAAACATATGTGATAGGTAAACAAAGTCCCCAGAGCGAAGATATGTGAGTACAATTTAGGACCAAAAAACTTCTAAGAATTATAGTGAAACCAAAGAGACCTATGATAGAGAACTTAGTTGATGGAGGAATAGGAAATCCATTTGGAGTGTTAGAGTGGGCTAACAGGAAGTTGGCTAGGAGTTGGATGGAGAAGATTTTGTGATATTCTAGGATTGTCCCATCTAGCTGCTACTACAAGGCCACGAGTGTCATCTTCTTCTATGACATGTTGACCCTATTTTTTAGGTTGTCGACTTGATGCTTGAGATGTGACAGGTTTCTTAATGGCATGTCCTAAATTTTCATTGGGGTGTTTTCAAAAGCCTCCAATATTTTTGAGAGAATAACCATGTTGCAGCATAGTTCTTCAACATCCATGGAGTGCTAGTAAAGGGACCTATGTGTGTCTCATAGCTCCCCATAATCCATATCCACTACATAAAAGGTTAGTAGTGGAAGACTGTATCCAGAGTTAGTCATCCACATCAAAAAATCAATTAAGACATTGAGCTGAGGAAACCAAAATTTTATGTTGGAAGCCATGTTCGTTCCCATAGTTATCCCATAGTTGAAGTGTGGGAAAGCAAATGCATGATTAAGACACAGCGCATACACATTATGGTTATTAATGGAGAGGGAAGGTGGATAATAATTGATCATGATGCGAGGAGGATTTTGATGGTTCCATGTGGTAAGAGAAGAGTTGATACTTGGTAGATTATGGAGTTAGTGATCCAGATATTTTACTTCAAGGATGCATACAAAATTGCATTTAAAAGAGCATGTAACCAAGTCACATAAAAGAAACATAACTCAAAGGCAACCATGAGATCAAAGGCACAAAAACAACTTGATAACCACTAGTACAAAATGACTAATTAGTTACTAAAAAAATGTCTAAAATTTGCATATAAATGACTATTTTTCGGTCGATGGCCAATAGTAGCTAATTTACAGTATCTTATAACGTGACCAATGTTTAGTCGTTTTTAGCTTAGTCATTAATTGATTGTCTCAATTTTGTTGTCTAGTAGTATATTTAGCCATAAATTTGGTCATTAAATTATTCATTGACTAAATTTTGGTCGTGTTATAAGATACTATAAATTAGCTACTAATAATTGTATATATGAAAAAATTTATTGTCATTTGCAATCACAAATTTATTATTTGCATTAGTCATTTATCTTCTTTCAATATGTTCATATTCATTATATAAATGACTACTTTAGTAGTTTATATTCATTTCAATTACTTTCATTAACAATCATTATAAGCAACTAATTTAGTCGTATATTTATTTTATTTGTTTTCATTATTAGTCAGCATAAAATAATAA
Source organism: Pinus tabuliformis (assembly GCA_031772625.1). Taxonomy (NCBI): domain Eukaryota; kingdom Viridiplantae; phylum Streptophyta; class Pinopsida; order Pinales; family Pinaceae; genus Pinus; species Pinus tabuliformis. The sequence continues at coordinate 1,546,713,820 of CM062816.1, read as the reverse complement.
TTTGGTAGTTTTAGATTGATTTTATGTGTCCATTATTAATCAACATAAATTAATTAGTATGATTTTGCAATTAAATTAAAAAAAATGTTACAATGTACATGTTCAAAACGCAAAGTTACATATGTTAATTACAATACTAAATAATATCAAATGAAACTATAAATAATTTCAACCACATAAATTATATTATATAAAATGTAAAATATTAAAATATGAGTCTCCAACTTAATATTGGTTGGAGTACAATTTACACATGAAATATTGTTTCATCACTTCAAAACATTATCATTGTGTTCCCAAGACATTGCCAGTGAATTCACCAACTCTGAAGACTTAACCATCAGTCTTTATGTGTGTGTCTTATGTGGGATATTGACTCTACAAGTACCACTAGACCAGTTATCTTCTCTCTCTCTTTTTACTTTGCATTTTGTTGCTCCAATGTTATATTTGTTCTCCTCTTTCTTCAATTCTTGCTTCTTACCATCAATACTGAGTTCCTTTTTCTGAAAAGGAAATAATATACAATGCAGAGTATAAGACATGAAAGACAATAAACATTGGAATACAAACTAAAGTAGACTCTAAAATATTTATACGATATATACCTCAACATTAGCAATATTGTCAATACCAATTTTCCCCATAAAAGCAAGAAACTCGAACAAGTTTTATTCGGTTGAGCAATAGTGGACACTATGTGGCCAAATGACTAGTATAAAAAAAAGCGGATAAAAGGTCACCATAAAAAATAACACGTTAGCAAACTTAGTATTCAACCTTCAAGGAAAGATTAGGAACAATCATGCCAACTAAGTTACATGCTAAAAAGCTCTAACTGTAGATTACTTATATGTGGGAGTGCAAACAAAACTCCTAGAAAATGCCAAAGCTAAGTCTAGAATAAAATGAAATGAAGTAAAAAGGATATAATAATAGGATAGCCTTGTATACATATATATAATTGGACAATGTAGAAGGCTAAGTGAATAAGTCCAGGGTTGGAGGCCGATGATGTTAAGAATGCCCTAGTCTAATGAGCATTTATTTAGATAAGAACTACTATTTAGGTCCATTATCACATATGAATAAGCCAACTAGTCTATATCAAATTATTAATGTTTTGCTTATATCAAATTATTGGTAGTGTTTCACTTGAAAAAGTTGTGGTGACTAACTTTTTTAGTCACCTAGTCATTAATTTCTCATTTTCTACTAGTGAATGAAACTCACCCAGTGTGGGCTACATCTCCGGGCCCTACTCAATATGGCGAGGCCTATTTCATTAATTGGTAGCAAAACCAAATTACAATCAATTACATAATGACATCTTATACCTCCACTTCAAGGAATGGTCTGAAAATGAAAAGCTCTGCTACAAAAATGGACAACATCGTTGAATTTGCGGCAGGAAATCGTGTCAAATGACTATTAAGTTGACCCTATTCTGGTTTGGTTAAAATCTGGCCCCCAGGAATCTCAAATATTCCCTCCCAAGGGTTGACTGGATTTCGGCTGCTCAACTGGCGAAACAGACTACACCACTATGTTCTTAGTGGAAAATTGAGTCAAATGAGTATAAAGTCAACCTATTTCCACTCTGGTGAATTCTGAGGATCTGAGGAATCTAAATATTCCCTACAATATTGCATGGAATATTCCTAGATAATATTCCTTAAATATTTCATCTATAAATCTGTGCCTAAGGGTGCACGGTTACGGCTTTGGTCAGGGTTCCCACTCCTTTGGTTTGGCCGACTCTACTCTCCTCCCAGTTTGGTGGCAAATGACGAGTTTATATATTAATTTGGCAGTCCTTGTTTACATCGACAACATGTGGGCAGTTGGTTGGCATCCTGGTTTGTGGACTGCGTTAGGGTCCTATAAATTATAGGATCTCAATGAGATTGAGCATTTTATATTTAATCTCATACTGTACATAAATTTCAATATTCAAATGATTTCCAAAAAATATGAAAAAAGAAAATGAAAAGAGGGTATGATAAAAAAATAAATAAGAAAAAAGGAAATAAGAACCCCACAAAAGAAAAAATAGAAAATAATACTGAAAGTGCTGCAAGTCTAAGTGACACTACTGATAAGTTAGATCTTTGATTCCATTTTCAAATAAGGTTGTGTGCAAATTGTTTTTGAATGCCACAATGAATAAAATTGTGTTCAGGTCATACAGTTTAATCATGAATGAACAAATTCAATTTTTTGTTAAATAGATTAGTAAATGAAGATTTACCAAATAGTTTAATCTTGGTAAATCAATAATTAGGAAGAAATAAAATTGATTCAACAGTTTAATATGAATCAATGGAGAAATAAGTGATAGGATAAGGTAGATTTTTACAAAAGAAAAATGATCTGGGTCTGCTAGTTTAAATGCACCCTACAAAACAAGAAGAGCTAATGTTAGCTTACAAAAATAATTGAAATGAGAAAGGGTAGGTAGAAGCACTATGGTGATTAGAGGAAAAACATGAAGATTTTATTCTAAGTTGAATTTCAAATGTATTTTCATGCATAGAGCAAAGGAAAAAGGAATTGAATTTTTATTCTAACGTTGGTGTATCAGATGATATTCAATATATTATTCCCCTTTTCCTAATTTTCATTACCCCAAATTCATTCCTCTGCTCTCTACTTTTTCCACTCCCCTACCCCACCATACACTCCAATCATTCCCCTGCTATGCATTAGATATATTTCCCGACCCCACCATACGCGATGTCATATCACATCAACATTTCGCCACTTCACCCCTCATCTACACCCACCTCTCCGCATTTGATGACCCACATTACGTTTTGGCCCCCCCTCACCATCCGAACTTTACTGTCATGGAAGGGGGTAGGGGGGACGGGTCCAAAATGGGTGGTATTCAAACCCGCGCCCACCGCAACGTGTCACCACCACATGATTTCACACCCCCCTCGGCTGAAACTATTGATCACCTTCCCCCCCTCCAAAAAGTGGTTTCTCCGCCATCCGATACCCCTGATCTATCCATTGCGCTCCCGCCAATCACCCTTTGCCACGTCATCTGCCCATTTCCCCTTCCAATCACATCTCCTCCCTCCAAAATTAATCCATCAAGAAATTAATTTTCTTAACCGTTAATTCAATGGACCCATGCCACCATGAACGACAAAGACATAATACTATATAATCTCTCCTTTCGCCCATTCGCCGGTTACTGAGTCTGTACACTACCATTGCCATTATTCTGCCACCATTTCCATTTTTCTGTATAGGTGTGCAAGTCCTCTCCGCGTACTGTAAACCTGTAATCCATATTTCACCATTGTACTTAGCTTTATCCAATCATGCCTCCAAAAGACAAGGGACAAGAACACATCAGTCCTCTGATCCACCATCCCATTGATTTTCACCACATCCCTTTGGCAGAAAGAGACTATAAGATCCATGAAACCCTCTGAGAATTTGATCTTTTTGAGATGTATTGTTGGCTTGAAGAAAAGTTTATAGATAAGTCTAATGATATTCAACTGTGGGAATCCAATTTGCTCCACTATATTTTTCCCTGTACCCACAGTACCCCTGAATTCATCAGGAAGTGTCATGCCTATTATCTACCTAGCCAAAGAGATATTATTATCCCTACTGGAGAAATTTTGTTCACAATCACTCCCCAAGCTATAGACCAAATGATGCAAGCTCCTACAACAGATAATTCTACTCCTTTTTCTCATGAAGCACTTGTTGAATTATATCAAAATTTGGACTTTGCTAAGAGAGCCAAAGCCCTTAAGCTTTTCTTGACTGAAGATGCCCCATTACCCAAGAAAAATCTCCCTTATCCATCCTCCATTTTCCTTGAGAGAGCCAAGAAAATCATCACAGTTATCTCCCACCTCCTTGGCTATTACTCAGATCAGTGGGTAGATGAGGCAGTCATAGGATTTCTTTCCAATTTCTTTGCAGATTCCAAGCCTTCCATCTTGTTCAATTTTAGTCAATTTCTTGCAGATTCTATCCATGAGAAGTTTATCAAATTCCAGACTGAGGAAGTATTCAAATATGCTTTTGTGTTAGTTTATATGTTTTTATAATTTTAGGGAGACAACCTCAAGCTTGCCTTCCAAAAGTTGGATGAAGAAGGAAATCAACAGTCAATCATGTTCATAAGGACTGCACTAGTGATGAAGGAACAAAAGGATTTTTCATACAAACAATTCATAGAGACGTTTTTACATCTAGTATTTAGTCTCCTAAGCAACAGGACAGAGCCAAGAATCAGTGAAGAAATTAGGAAAGTTTTACAACTATCAGACCAAGTCCAGACAGGAGATTAGGACCTTTATCAGAATTACACAAAGATGAGGATATTTGGGTGTGAGCTTGCACCTTACAAGCTACCCAAATTCCTCCCAATGAGGATTTTTTCTCTAGAATACATCAGGCAAATGCTCACTATGGATGAGATTCACTTTGTAGCTGCCAAGAAGAAATCCCAATTCAAAATTAAAACTCAAATAGGGCCTTTAATTTGCAACAGTAGGGAATCAAGGGAAGAAGCATATAAGCTACTGAAAGAGATGCAATTCATCATTAGTTTTACCTGGTCATATGATCCATTAGGAGTCATCTCTAAGTTAAGAGTAGAAAACAAATCTACTTCTTATTTTCACATAGCTAGACCCGAGATAGAAAAGTATAAAAACCGGCTAGAATGGACTAAGAACACCCTATAGGAGGCTAAGGAGCAATTGGTGTCATCATACACAGTATAGACTCCTATCGCATAGGAGAAAACAACAAAGAGAAGCAGAGAAGAAGAGTCACCTTCAGTGACGGAGATTTCCAGTGAAGGCTTCAAAATTATGTACAGGAAGAAGGCCAAGCTACATTCCAAACTAAACCTAAGCAAGGATTCAGAGCAAGAGAACATTATCACCACCAAAGAGACACTTCTTTCCTCATTGGTTGGTGATCACACTACGCTTTCTCCCACTACCTCCATAGCTTCATAGTATCAGCAATAGGTTATGCAGACCAGCACATCTACCATAGGGGAGGCATAAAAGAGTATATTTGACATTTTCAAGGAAATTAAAGTGAGAAATGAGGCCTTGAAGATCAACACATATAATTAGTTCTGAAAGAAGACTACTGTCAACATTTGATTCAAAGAAAGGTAAAATGCAAATGACATTCCTCCAAGCACAGATCCCCCAGCCCAAGGCAACATCACACTATAAGAAGACATCATTTGAATTTGATGTGAAAGACATACATCTCATTGACCAAATGGAGATGCACAAGCAGACTGGGAAAATGATTTCATCCACTCTCACTAACACTGCTATGAGATTATCTAAATTGCAGGTTACATTGGCCAATTTTCAATCACAATTGAAGATGGAGAAGGTCTCTGCACTTGTCAAAGACAAAAGGATCAAATATTTGGAGGTCTTGGTGATCAAAGTAGGTTATGATCCTACAAATATCAAAGTTTCAGAAGAACTTGTAAGGAAAAGGAATAAAGACATAGAAACATTAAGGAAGGAGTTAAAATTACGAACCACAAAAGATCCTCTAGCCAAGTACATTTAAAAAACAAAGTCACAAAAGGCAGACATGATGAGGCTCATCATGGAGTAGAGTGCATAGTTGAAGCAAATGCAGACATAGATGGAGAAGATAATCAAAGAAAAGGAGCAAGCTCCCAAAATGGATATTGTCCCTTTTGGAAGCACTACCTATCACAACCATTCCTACAACTACATCTTCTACAACAAACATAGGGGTTGCTGCAGATCAGTTGGCAACTTTAGTGGAGAACATGTCTCTCCAAACTGAATAAATCAATAGATTGCAAGCTCAAGTCAATCTTCTACAAGACCAGAAGACAAATACTGAAACTTTCCATGCAGCAGAGCTACAAAGAGCTCAAAACTAGATTGAAGTATGGATGAAGTCAACAAATGAGTCCTCTATTGGCCACACACTGGCCCAAGTTAAGGAAATCATCTGGAACAATATTATTGAGGCAATGGATGAAATCTGGCCATGTATCCATATTATATTTGAATAGAAAGAATTGATGGAGAAAGCTAAGAAAACCATCTCCACTATCAATGTTGAGTTGGGAGAAATGACTGCCACAACCAACAACATCATAAAGTTTCTCAATTACAAAAATAGATATGAAGCGGATGATTTGGGAGTAGATGACAGAACATAAAAAATATTATAAGTAAAGAAGGTTATGACAAAGAAGAATTTGATTATGCAGCTGACAGAGAAATGTCACACTTTGAAGGTAGCAGTTAGCAGGTTTTCCACCATAATAGAAGTATTAAATAAGAAGGGTCTGCCTTCTTTATTTGTAATCATGGATAAGCTGATGACCAGGGAAGACTATATGAAGAAGTTGAAAGACATTACAAAGGGTAGTGCCAAGTATTCCCACATTATAGGTGCTATGACAGGGAGAGATTTCTATGAAGCTATCAGCAACATGAGTTTTGTCTAACATGAGATAAAACACAGTTTTGTAGTAAAACCCACATTCGCTCAGTATACCGAGGTAGATGAGATATACCGCAAGGTAAACAAAATTACCATTCTAAATGAGGAGCGGTGGGATAAGTTGTGTGAATTCTAGGATTAAAGAACAGGTCTGCTTCACCAGAGCAACACCCAAATAGTGGCCACTCAGCAACTGTTCTCCACCAAAGCAGTGCCAGAGGTCCAGATCACTTCATCAATTTCACCTCTTTTGGTCGCATTATTTCATCCTATTAGTTTGAAGTTAATGATATAATGTCATGTCGATAAGGCATTAATTGTAATATTTTTTGTAAATTATGTTTAAATACTTCATTCATTCGAAGTATTGAGCGTCGGTTCCTGATGATTGTAACTCCTTTTATCAAGAACTGTACTTTTTCCACACTGTTGGAGCATCATTAATAAAAAAGACTCTTCACAGGATACTTGTGTTGTGATATACTGGTGATGTTTTTCTTAGTGTAATTGTGTTCCCATTGTTTTTCTTTGTGTGTTTATAATCTGAAATCTAATTGTAAAACAAAAGATGTGAAAAATAAGATATGTTATTGAGCACCTTATTTGGACTATGTTTACAATATGTATGTTTTCTTCTGAAGTATGATTGAGAAATTCTTAAATGATTTTCAATCACTATTGAATCACACCTTTTCTCCATTCCATAATTCAATTTAAAGACCCAGTAAGTGTCACTAGCTTTCCCTGTGATTACTCTTTTGAACTTTTGATGCAACATCCGACTTCATTTGACTCCATAGCCCAATATAAAGAAAGTAATTTGATCAGATCAACCAACCAAACCAATCAAACAAATTCAAACAAACAACCAAGCATAATCATAACTAGCCTAAAATCAACTTAAAAACCAAGCTAAATCATAAAGAGAGATCCCTCTCTGAAGTTGGCAAGGCTAGATCCTAGCTTCAAAAGTGGTTTGATGTTGTCCAATATATTTACTCCCTCAACCTCAAAAATATAGAACGATAACATAGTGGCGACCATATTGGGGAAGAACACATTTTAATCCAAAACATTAGTATTCCCTAGCTCAAAATCAGTATTTCAATAACAAATTGTTGTATAATTATGAAATACCTGATCTAAGGTTGATATTTTGTATATATCTGCTCTATCATTGATTTGGATTTTGATTTTTGTGTGATAATTTTTCATAATGTTGGCTCCCAAAAGGATTTATACTAGATCTCACCATGATCCCAACCTTGCTAAAATTGTAGATGACCCAGAGAAACTGGTGAGAAAAAGAAGCTTTACCAAGAGTGAAGGTAGTAATAGTCCCCTGTCTAGATTCAATTCTCTCCCTGAGAATTTTCTTTGGTCAAGGTCTAATTCTCTCCGAGAGAAATTTGAAACTATATAGGATATAGAATTTGATTAACATTTCCAGCAAAGTTTTTTTAAATCAAATTCTGAGGATTTTGTAGATCAAATTATCATAGAGAAATCCATACTACAACCGTATATTTCCCAAACCCAATTCCTTGAGACAAATCCTAATCTTGATTCTTTACAACAATTTGACAAATTACAAGGTCTGGTTTCAGTCTTGGACCAAGCTATAGAAGAAGCTTTTATTCAGCAGTCTGTTGAATTCTTTGCTTTAACTATTGCAATAGCCTCTTTGTCTTTTCAGTCTGTACATTTATAGCCTCCCAGTCCTACTCATTCCATAGTTTCAACTTCCCTACCCATGGTTTCTTGAACTACTATCCCTACTGTCCCTGTAGTTATCAAAACTACACCTCCATTAGGTCCATCCTCTAGTCAATCTACCAGGACAGTCATGGCAGGAAGGTATGTACCCTTGGTGTTACCAGGCCAGCTAAATGCTATTCATGCAGATTATCCTTCCAAAATTATGACCTTTAATAATGTTGGTGCTTATACCGCCCAACAACATGTGGATAGGATGAATTATGTGTTTGACCTCCAAGAAGTGGATGAGGTTGATGTTAAGATGGGCCAAGAAATGGTTTAGGGGCTTACCTTCAGGAAGTATAGCCAACCTTGATGCTTTTCATCAGGCTTTTTTAGCTAGATGGGAGATCAAGAAGAATCCACTTTAGCTCCTAAATGAATATAAAAGGTTAAAAAGAAACCCAATGAAACCATGGAAGAGTATTGTGAAAGATTCAATATTGTTTATAATGCTATCCCACAAGGCATCAAGCCCTCTGTGGTGAAGTAAAATTATAAGTGCGGACACAAACAAATTCCTCTAGCCCGATGATGGGTCTAGCCATAGTAGATGCATTATATGGAAGACTTCCTTAGGTTAGAACCAATTAATAGGGCCTACCTCCTAGTACGCTTATCCCGTTTGATGATGTCCTTGCTTTCTTGCTCTAGCTATCTCTCACTTTCTTTTCCAAGCACCTGAAACAAGTAAACAACAACAAACAACAACCGTGATAATAGACAAATAGTAATTCAACCTTCTTAACAAGTCAAGAAACATTAAGCCATGAATATGTAAGATGACAAATCATGTAGGAAACCAATAGATAATTTCATATATATTGAATCAAAGAGAGATTACAACCATTGTCTTGACGTTGCCGTTCTCCTTTGACAAGACCAGGTTCCCACACACTTCTACTAGCATTCCATGATGGCCTCAATCAACAATAGTTTTAAGGCTCTTCCCTTTAGGCTTCACTCCAAACCAAATCACACTTCTCCCTCACACAACTAGATAGCTACAACTATGAATAACTTGTTGTTTTACTTCAAACCAAAATAACACTAGCACACCAATGTTAACACTTCAACACTAACACTAGCTTGTGCTTGGGAAAAAGGGAGGTTTATATAGGATGAATGGATGGGAGATGGATCCTCTTCTCATGGGAGAAGGTCTTATCCCTTGAGGTAGTTCCATCATTATAGGGGAAAGGAGCCCAAACTGACATCCTCGACCCCATCCGGCCAAACCATTTACCATACTTTCATTACGAAGCTTCTAGAGCTGGAAGCTTCGGCTCTTAATTTAAAAAACATCCATAACAGGACCGACGCGACTGGAACAAATCTCAGTCTCTTCGATCGGTGCTAGGGATAGTGCTAATCTCTACACATCGGCGTGATGAATACAAGGGCCATTAGCACCGGTCTTGTAAACTGGGCAAAACAGACGTTTCAGGGAAAATGGTGCAAAAGGGAATTGATTTGCTCATGAAGAGGGACACAATGGGGGTGTCTTCATGAAGGGAAAACATGTAGGGTTCATTGTAGAGGTCCTCCTGGATCAAGGAATAGGGATTACAGGGACAATGAAAAAATGTTGTGTAATAGATGCCCCCTAAAGCGTGAAGGCCAAGCTAGAGTGAGGGATGGAATGCTTTATGAATCAGTGCAGGGAACCATTGTCTGTTGTCGGAAAACCTGTAAGCAAGTACATATACATATACATAACTGAGAATTCTGTCAAATGATACATGAATCATGGCATGGACACAACCATCCGTCAAAGAGGATTATAATGAAACCAAGGTATGGTCGCAGCCATCCAATAATGAGAAGGATCACATATGATAACTCATGGTTTGGTCGCAACCATCCATCTGAAAGAGACATGCATATCATAATAACAATGTCACATCACTTTGCAACCTAAAATTTTGTGATTTGAGTCTAGGGTCTTGTGCTCCAACACGACCCGATAAAAGTACAAATTCTAACATGTGAATGGATGTGTTGACGTCGAACATGCTGGAAAGTCACTTGATTACCAGTCAATGATGTAAACTGTTAACAAGTACGAGAGAAACTACCAATAATGACAATGGTCCTCAAGGTACTATCTGCACAATCCATGGAATGTGAATAGAGGAAATGAAGTCGAACACCCATGAAATCACTCGATCGAAAGCCAATGATATGAAATTGTCGTCGAGTGTGAAGAACTTTCCATTAGGGCATGCAAGCTCTAAGGTATCAGAAGGGAGTCTCTCGGTCAACTTCCCGGATAATGAATTGAAGTCGATGGAAAGAGACCATGTCGAAGAAGGGCCATAATGTTTCCCACACCATCGACACGAGACAAAAGGATGTAAAATTATTTTGGATGATACAAAGAATCAAAGGTAAGTGTAACTGTAGAAGGACAACTCTTGAACATATCGGCGACATGATTGGAAGTTTGGCAGCTTTTGGATCTGTTACACAGTAATTTGTCACTGTCCTTGTTACCCCTTCTCTCACATATTGGAGGACTTATTCCGGGACCTGTGAGAAGTGAAATAACCTGAAAACACTTGCATTGTATCCCCTTGAGTATGTACTTCATATGCCCTGAAGACACCTTCTACAAAATACCCATAAAAATAGCCCTTTTTCCATTGGCGCGGTTCCACTGTGTATCACTCGTGCCAATGGGGGAAATCCTCCAAAGAGGGTGCGCCAGCTGGCGCTCTGTCTCAGAGTCACACTCGCGCCAACCCAGTTGGGTAAAGTTTTTAACAAACCAACTTACGAAGGTTCTTCCTAACCCACTCATGAACTGAATCTATATTGAGTTGGGTCAGTTTGGCTTCAAATCTCCATAGAAGGGAAGTAGTTCTCCACCTCTCATGGAAGCTTCTTAGTGATAAAGCCAATCCCATGAATCTTGTGGATGACCCTAACTCCTTCTCCTCTATCTATAAAAGCTTGTCCTTTTACCTTTGACAAGTTAGAGTCTCCAAGTTCCAAATTCTAAGTCTCAAAGTCTGAGAATTGCCGAGTTCATGCTACAAGGAGCCTTATTCATTCCCATGAGGCTAAATCTTAAGTGAGGAGATTCTTGTCCAAGTAACCAAGGAGAGAGAGGCTTGTTCCCCATTCCCAACAAGCTTTGCAAGGCATGTGCTGCTGATCACCCAGCCAAAGGAGGATTTGACGTCAGAACTATGGTTGTATTCTTCTTTGTTGTTTATCAATAATAGACGACTATCATTATGGTTCCACTCTTATTGTCTTTGTAATGATGATTGAGTTATATCCTTTCTGACTGATATATAGTTGCATCTCTTGGATTTTATGCTTGTGTTTGTGTCGTTCTTTGCATGTGCAGGTGTCCGTTCACGAGGATCGTGGGGATTATGACCAGCCGGAGCAAAGGAACGGGAGCGATGACTCTTCTACAAGTACTAGCGTTGGAATCCAGGTAGGCCTTCATAATCGGTCTTTAATTTGCAATTAGGAACCTGCGTGTTAGCATTGTTTGATTGTTTCTAGACCCCATTTGGGCTAGTAGGGATCACCTCTGTCCACAGAGGGGATTTACCTCCACAACAATTTGGCGACTCCGCTGGGGAGTTGGCTTTTTGCCTTGTTGTTTGTTTTGTCTTGTTGTTTGATTTGTAAACTTTGGACGGAGTCTGAAGTACGGCCAGATAGCCTTCTAAACGCTATTTCTCCGCATTAGCAAAGTAGATCAACGCCACTTCATTCCATCTCTGGTTTGGTTTACGAGCTGAACGGCTTGGAACTTGCCTTGTTTCTTGGCTGTTTCTTGGGTTCTCCTACTTGATTAGCTTTCTGGGTTGAATCCCTGTATTGTTTCTTGCCCCTTGGTGTACCTGGGTACTGTTGACTTAGCTTTGGCTCGTTTGTTTTTATTTTTCCATAGCAAACTCGGCTGGCACTGTTTTATAGCGTTACAGTCGCGCCAGTTGGCACATGTTGCACATTGACAACCCGCGCCAATACCAGAAAGGCGCCTTTTTCGACCTGACAGTCGCACCAGGCCTAGGAACTTTTGAAGTTTGCTTGGCTGTGAGCCCTCTGAGCTTGGTTTTTGTTCTAGGTACCTTTTTTAGACTACTTGAGTGTGTTGGAGTGTGATTTGACTGGATTTGATCATTACCCTTTAGGTGTTTGCTTTTTTCCATCGATTTCACGTTTCTAGCCCTAGGGCATCTAGTGGCTTTGTGTGTCGAGCCTTCCTCAGGTGTTTTAATCTTCTAGTGGTCCAGTCAATTCTTTGATTGCTCCCTTGCACTTTTTTGGTGGTTGTAAATCATTTTGTTGCGTTATTTGGGTGACTTTCTTTTTCTTCACTTGAATTCCGCTTCGTCTCACTTTGAGCCTAGATTACACTGCTCATTGGTGTCTTTGGGATCTTTCTTGTTCTTTACAGTTTTGATTTGTGATTTAGGGAACTGAATGTGCTTGTATTGAATAGAATTTTCTTGTCATCGTTTCTCAAAGTTTCTTTAATGCACTCTGCCATCAGCAAAATAAAAAGTCTCTTTTCTTTGTATTAGTTAATGAGAATTAGAAGCTTTTCATTTTGATTAGTGATTAGTGATCTCAAAGAAAAGTTTGTTAATTTCCATTAGCTGCATTAGGGAAGTTATTTGTTGTTTTGCGATCATTTCTTTTGTGTGAAAGCCCTCAAACCCTCTCGTAACTAGCATTCATTGAATGAAATGACATATTTTGGCATATAGTTTGCATTTAGGGAATTTTGAGAGATTACATACGGTAAGGCCTGAAAACCGAAACCTAATGCAAGATCAACTTTAAAATGAACTGAATGAACCTAAAAACGCATTGGAACATAACGCACACTGTTTAGAGGTCTAGGCTAGAGACGTGCGCGACATCGTTAAACCTAGTCACTTTTGTTTCACTCAAGGTTAGGTGATTCCTCCTTCTATGACTCAATAGTGGTCTAGCATGGATTTGAGCTCCCACGTACCGTCGAGTATATGGGGAGACCCCACTAGGTTATCATCCTTTATCCATAGGAAGTCGTGTCTGCCATCTCACAAGCCGTAAACCACCGAACACAGCATTCGGGAAGATTGACTGTCGTACGGAAAGTCCTTGGTTTTCATATGATTGCCAAGGTGTATATGCAGTTTTACGGATTGTCTAGTAAACCCTTTGCCTAGTTCTCCAGAGTAGTCACTTTTGATCCTTTTCGGACTCCTTAAAAGAAAAGGCTCATCTGAGCACTTGTCACTTCAGGCTCACTAAACATTCGAAGGCGACTAGAGTCATCTTTTTGTCCTTTTCTCGACTCTTTAAAGATGAAAAGGTCAAGTTATGTCCTTGCGTCCTAAAATTTATTCGACTACGTTCACACCTACCCGGTTAGATCTTGTTTGCGTTAGTTTGAGTAGGGTTCTTTCTCGTTTGTGATGGCAACCTTTCCGGAGTTTACCAACCCAGGCATCCCCTCTGATGGGAATCCTGGTCATTTCCCTCCTTTCGGAAATGTTGGTGCTCCTTACATGGAAACGTTGTCCCTTCCTGGGTTAACTGTTGGGTTGCCTGTTTGGTTGTTCTCAACCTCTTTGGTCCCTACCATCTCAACTGTTGGTCAATCAGTTCCTCCACCCGAACAACATCATGTTGATTCTAAGGTGGACCTCTCCCCTTCTTCGCCTGTTTCTGCGTCCTCATCTTTTACTTCGCCTGGTGAAAGTATGGATTCAAGTAACCAGGTGGCTAAGAAGAAGAAGAAGAAGACGAAGAAGAAGAAGTCTCCTAAGTAAGAGGTTAAAAGTACAACTCAAGTCGAGCCACCTTCTGCTCCTCCGCAGAAGGTCAAATTTCCTTGTAGATTGTGCAACGATGACCACCTTCTTCGTGATTGTCCTGGCATTCCCAGGATCCTTGAAGTATGGTCTCGCAATCCGGCTCATCCCTAATCGTCCTCTGAAGCTCATGACGATACCACCCTATCAACTGACAACATTCAGAAGAAAGGGATGATTCAAATCCCTTGTAGACTATGTGAGGGCAATCATCCCCTTCACCTTTGTCCGCTCATGGATAAAGCTTCCGCTGTTTTGGAAAGTCTTACAACTTCTCCACCCCAACTTCCTATTGGTTATTAGAGGCTCTCTTCAGACCCTCTCCCTATTGACAAAGAGATTGACATAGATTCTTCTCTTGTCCAGGCTCCTCTTCCCAAACCAGGCTGTGCCAATCCTATTCCAGACCAACCATTGGTCGAAAAGAGTGTCGACTCGAGCTCACCACCCGTCAATCACCCTGTTTCAGAAGAGCATCATGCCCATGTTCTTCTCGTCTCCTCAGATTCCCCTGAGTCCAGAAATGACTCTCCTATCCCAGCTGCTCCCGAAAGTCCTTCTTCAGTTCCTATAAAGCATGGGGGCAATCATACGATTCCCCCACCAAGTAGTTTGGCCATCTCCTTCGACTGGAGTCACCTGACTGCTTTCCGCCTTCCATCCCATGTGCCTTTCCAGATTACAGTACTTGCTTATGATAAGGCAGTACCTGGCACTGTTTTGGATGAAGGTGCGTCTGTCAGTCTCACGCCGTCCACTACTTGGCAAGCTTTAGGTTCCCTGCAGCTTGGGCCGGTCACACAGAATCTGTTAGCATTTGACGGGGGAACCAGTCAACCTCTAGGGGTCCTCCCAAAATTTCCTATTACTTTGGGAGGCAAAACCGTCTATATGGACGTGCTGGTTGTCCAAGGTGCTTTAGATTTCAGTCTTCTCCTTGGTTGTGACTATGTTTATGCCATGGGGGCCCTTTTCTCTTTGCTTTTCCGTGTGGTTTACTTTCCACACAACAGAAGAATCGTGACTATAGATCAATTATTGTTCTTTAGTCCCCCGGTGCCTCCTGCGCAGCTGCCACCCCCTCCTGGTTTTTATCCACCGGTTGTGTCTGCCCCACCGCAAGTCAACTACATGACTACCTACCCCGTGCCTGTATCCCATGATGATGCCGTCGTGCATAATGTCCTGGGGGCATTGGGTCCTGACTTCCAAGATGTTTTCCTTCCACCGGGAGTGCCATTCTTGGAAGTGACGACTTCCTATTCATTATGATGAAGTTCATTCGGAGCATAGTCCACCTTCCTGTGTCAAGCTCCTTAAAAAATAAAACTGGGTCTGAAGGAGCATAGTTCTTATCCTGTGTCAAGCTCCTTAACAAATGAAACTAGATGTCACAAGGACAGTTCTCTTAAGTGTGTCAACCTCATTAAAATAATGAAACATGCGCTCATGCAATTCGAGTGCGATCACAATATTTTCAACCTTCACTCCATTTTCAATGGACTAAAGCTTGGGGGGCATGTACCTTGAATTGAGACATCATGCTGGGGGGCATGCCCGTTTCCCTTGTTTCCAAACATAGTTTGCATGTATGTGATTTTAAGCTTGCATAAAAATAAAATCCATTTCCAAGCATAGTTTTCACGTGTGTGATTTTAAGCTTGCATAAAAATAAAATCCATTTCCAAGCATAGTTTGCATATGTGTTGTCATGTGTGCTTTTAAGCTTGCGTAAAAATAAAATATGTGATTAAAAACATTTCGCGTTGGGTCGTTTGTTATGCAACTGATACATTAGATTACATTTGTGTTAGACATCTGCATATCATATAAAAACATCATCACATGTAAAAGATCCATCCAAAATAGGCATATATATATATATATGTGTGTGTGTGTGCGTGTGTGTGTCGAAATGTTTTGCACAGCGTGCATCACATAGCTCAAAAAATATACATATTCATCTTAATACATCCGGAGACGACATGTCTCTCAAAAAATATGCATGAAAATAAATCCTAGATGTCTAATCCCTATGGTGCTCATGATAACATGTCACCGCACGCACTAGGCACTTCAAGAGACAGTGGATGCGAGTGGGCACTTCCACTGTATATCTCTGGTACACCGGTGGGACATCTGCCAGCCAGGTGTAGTCTGGAATCCCCCGGGCTAGCCCCTCAAGGTTTTGGATCAAATCCCCTCCCTCGACACCCTCTAGCTGAAGCTCAGCTGCAGGCTAGTTTGCAGGCTGGTTTCTCCATGCAATAGGAGACATGCCAACTGGGCGTGCTGGGCCAACATCTGCATACACAAATAACTGTTGTTAGAATGAACATGTATTAACAAAAAAACCATAAAACACAAAATCAAAAAGAGGTCATACCTATCTCCTCGTCCCAGTCCTCCCCCTCTGGCAGTGGGAGGTCAGGGTCACCAAGAGGGTCACCGATGACCGCCCCACTCTTGGCATCAGTGCTGCCCAACGAGCCAGCCTCGACTCTCGAGGTGCCAGGTCAGGAACAAGGTCCCCTTGGCCCTAGCAGAGTGGCACATGTTCCAAGAAGAATGCCACCAAGATGGAGCCATATCTGAACTGCTGCAGCTTGCCGCACTTGGCTTTCGTTAGCTGCCTCTTCATATTTGGTCGTCACAGCTGACGCCCAATTGAAGATCGTCGGACTAAGGCACTCTGTCGCCAAGATCAAGTGGTTCTTCGTAGCTTCGTGGGGCACCTGTGCCCCCACAGCTCGTGTAATGGTGAATAGCACAGCTCTGAGTGTCAGGTCCTCAACAGTGGGGATATCCACTTTCGCGCTGCCCGACCCATATTGTGCAGTTGGGCAAACTCGGGCCTTTACCTCTTCCATATTTTCTCCAGATGGCCTACTACCGGTCAATCGGGGCACCGACCCTTGTCGCGACAATCCAGTAAGGAAGTAGACATCAGATACATCTAATTCCAATGTTTGGTCCCGTATTCGGAACACCTGTTCCTGTTCGTCCCATAAGTTAATCAAATATTGCAAGAGCTCTGGCTGAACTCGTAAATAGGACAACAGGAAAAATTTCTTGAGCCCACAAGCTCTGAGAGCTTCCATGCAGTCCTCATCTGCTAAAGCCAATTCGTCTACCTGGTCATGCTCCCTTTCCTTCCACTGGATTACCATTTTGATTGTTTCTCTGTGTTCACAAGGTTAAAATATTCAATTAGATCCTTGGAAAAATTAAAAATGCAGTGGAAATTGCTTTAAACCATTAAAATTTGAGCAAAAATCCCTCGCGGCTGTTGGCACGACTGTTTCTAAAACAGTCGTGCCAATGGGCGTGTGCCCTTTGGGAAAGTTACCCCATTGGCACGGGTCCGTGCCCGGAACCTGCGCCAATGGGCGCAACCCTCATTTCTTAAAGTCCTCCCGTAAAGGATGAAAAAGCAGTTTAAAACAAATTTGAAACGGGCAAATATGGAGCAAAAGGAGAGGCCTCTTACCTGTCACTAGTGGTGCTTCGAATGGTCAACTGGATCTATCGCAATCAATGCTTGAAGATCGCACACTAAAAGCCCTAATGTCACTCTCCAAAGGTAAAAGTGAAAAGTAATTTTTGTTTTACCATTTCCACCCATTTTATAACCTTTTGACCCTCAAATAGGTTGTAAAAGTCATTTTACGAATATTCTAATATATATTTGTGTGGAAAATGGATTTTACACTAGGCTTTTGTGCAGCGACAGGTGTTTGTGCGGCTTAGGCGACGAAACGAGTTGTATTTTATACTTTTTTGGACTCGGTAAATACACGAAAAAGTCACCCTGGAGTCATCTTTCTGCTCGTTTCTGACTCTCTAAACGTGAAACGAATGCCGATTTATCCATCTCGACTTGTTAAACATAAATGAGAGGTGATCGTCTTTAAACTCTTTTCTGACCGTGTAAAGACGAAAATATTGTCGGACCCTTGTCCTTTCAGGTTCGTTGACGGTTACGAAGCGACGTGGTTTCGATCGCTTTTTTACTTTTTCAGGTCGAAATCACTACTTATGAAAAGTACTCTTTGATCATAATGGTCAGGCGGTTCTTTCGAGCATTGTTTTATACTTTTTCGGGCTCGAGAGACACAACTTTATGAAAAAGGACCCCCCTAGAGTTCCCTTTTCTGCTGTCTTTTCAAACTCTCTAAACATGAAAAGGCGCCGAGTTTTTCCTCTGTCAGACTCGTTAAAACTTAATGACATCGGATTCCATCGAAATGACGCCTTTCAAGCATATTCTATCCCCGTCAAGCTTGTCATCAAAAAATAACCGGGGTACTCGCCAGAAATGGTGGGGAAAATGGAACCACAATTGTTGTCGTGTCGGCAGTATGTCGCTCTTCAACATGGCACTTGTCTGCATTCGTGTCTGGGTGGGGACATCTCATCTTTTTTTTACACTTGCCTCCGTGGGTTTGGGTTATCCTGTTTGAACCTCTCATCTGCTCATTGCCTCGTCACCATGACCCTTGATCATTTGATGTCAAATACTGCCAAGTCCACTGTCGTGCTGCCAGTATGTTCAAGAGAAGTTGACCTCTGCAGAATACTCAACCTCCCTCTGATACCTCACAAAAAACATCTTATCCTTCTCTGTTTCATGTCGATGATGTGGGAAACATTATGGCCCACCTTCGATCAAGGTCACTTCCTGTCGACTTCAGCTCATTATCCAGGAAGTTGACCTAGAGACTCCCTTCAGGTGCCTTAGAGCCTACATGCCTCAATGGCAGGTTCTTCGTGTTCGACGCGAGGTTTTCATCATTGGCCTCCGATCAAATGATTCTACGGGTGTTCGACGCCGGCTCACTGATTCGCACACCGTAGATTGTACCTATAGTTCTTTGAGGACCATTGTCATTATTGGTGGTACCTCTCGCGTCTGTTAACAGTTTTCATCATTGACTGGTAATCAGATGATGTTCTTGCATGTTCGACTTTGACTCCCATATTCACATGCTTGAACTTGTACTTTGTTCGGGTCGAGATGGAGCACAAGACCCTGGATTTTGTCTGTTGAGATCCAGGTTGCGATTTTGTGGACTATTATGATCATTACATGACTCATTCACTGGATGGCTACGACCATGCCTGAGTCTGTTTATCGATCCTCACTGGATGGCTGCGCCCATACCTTGGATCTGGATTTTTATGTACTCTGCTATGGATGGCTGCGCCCATACCACATATATCATGTACTTGAGATATCAGTTGTACTTCTTCATGCAGGTTCTCCAGCGGCAATGTTTTCAGTTGGCCATGTTCTTGTAAAGCATTTCACCCCTCTCTCTCTCGGGCTTCATGCTTTAGGGGGCATCTGTTACACAGTAATTTGTCACCGTCCCTGTTACCCCTTCTCCCGCACATTGGAGGACTTATTCCGGGACCTATGAGAAGTGACATAACCTGAAAACACTTGCATTGTATCCCCTTGAGTATGTACTTCATATGCCCTGAAGACACCTTCTGCAAAATACCCATAAAAATAGCCCTTTTTCCATTGGCGTGGTTCCACTGTGTATCACTCGCACCAATGGGGGAAATCCTCCAAAGAGGGCGCGCCAGCTGGCGCTCTGTCTCAAAGTCGCACTCGCACCAACCCAATTGGGTAAAGTTTTTAACAAACCAACTTACGAAGGTTCTTCCTAACCCACTCATGAACTGAATCTATATTGAGTTGGGTCAGTTTGGCTTCGAATCTCCATAGAAGGGAAGTAGTTCTCCACCTCTCATGGAAGCTTCTTAGTGATAAAGCCAATCCCATGAATCTTGTAGATGACCCTAACTCCTTCTCCTCTATCTATAAAAGCTTGTCCTTTTACCTTTGACAAGTTAGAGTCTCCAAGTTCCAAATTCTAAGTCTCAAAGTCTGAGAATTGCCGAGTTCATGCTACAAGGAGCCTTATTCATTCCCATGAGGCTAAGTCTTAAGTGAGGAGATTCTTGTCCAAGTAACCAAGGAGAGAGAGGCTTGTTCCCCATTCCCAACAAGCTTTGCAAGGCATGTGCTGCTAATCACCCAGCCAAAGGAGGATTTGACGTCAGAACTATGGTTGTATTCTTCTTTGTTGTTTATCAATAATAGACGACTATCATTATGGTTCCACTCTTATTGTCTTTGTAATGATGATTGAGTTATATCCTTTCTGACTGATATATAGTTGCATCTCTTGGATTTTATGCTTGTGTTTGTGTCGTTCTTTGCATGTGCAGGTGTCCGTTCACGAGGATTGTGGGGATTGTGACCATCCGGAGCAAAGGAACGGGAGCAACGACTCTTCTACAAGTACTAGCGTTGGAATCCAGGCAGGCCTTCATAATCGGTCTTTAATTTGCAATTAGGAACCTGCGTGTTAGCGTTGTTTGATTGTTGCTAGACCCCATTTGGGCTAGTAGGGATCGCCTCTGTCCGTAGAGGGGATTTACCTCCACAACAAGATCCATAGGATCAGTGGTCATGATGACGTGGCAAAGAATAGATGGAAGGAAAAAAATGAATGACCCAACCCAGGAAGGTCAACGATACAAAGAAGGATATCCCAACCCGACATGAAGCAGAAAATGTCATGTCCAAGAGTGGGTTTCCGACACAACTGATAGATTTCCAAATTTGCCCCCATCATTTCTGGAAGGTACCCCAATTATTTTTTAATTGCAAGCTTGAAGGGGATAGCATATGCTTACACTGTAAGTTCATCCTTAAGACGAATCTGACCTAGTAAGTTTAATGAGCCCTAGGAATAAGAAGCTCATGTTTGTCAAGGTGACGAATCCAATTTCGTTTAATAGTTTAACGAGTCTGACAAAGGTGTAACTCGGTATCTTTTTACATGTTTGGAGAGTTTGAAAAAGACACATAAAATAAAACTCCATGTGGTCCCTTTTCCTACATTTGTGTCTCTCGAGCCTGGAAAGGTAGAAAACAATACTTGAGAGAACCGCTTGACCATTTTAGTCAAGGAGTACCTTTTTCGTAAATAGTGCCTCCTAGCCCGAAAAAAGGGTAAACTTATACTGGGCGCACGATGTTTCACATCCACTAACGAGTTTGAAATGACAAGGGCTCGACCATCTTTTCACTTTTAAAGGGTCAGAGAAGAGCATGAAAGCGGACCCCACATTTTATTCTCTTTTGCGAGTCGAAAGGGAAAATACTTGGAAATATTTTCATATGAGCTTAATGAGTCGAGAAAAGAGGTAAAACATGACTCATCATCATCGTTGAACATCCAACACCTGTCATTTCCAAAAAGGTAAAGTGTATTATCCAGTTCTTGAGGCAAAATAGGTTAAAATGTTTACAAAAATCTGTTATTTTCATGAAAAAAATGAATAAAAAAGAGAAAAGTAAATATATTTTTACCATTTACCATTTTACCTTGTTGTGAAAAAATTTTACTCACTTTTTCCCTAATTGTTCCGGAGCAGAGTGCGGGAGATCTGGGAGGTCACTCATCGAGCCGTTAGTTATAGGTGAGAGCCAAAGCCTTGAGCTCCATTTTCATGTCCTTTTTTCCTATTTTTAACCATTTTTTTGGTTTTTTGAGGGGGTTTTGAAAGAACCTTTTCTCCCTCAGTCAGCGTGACTTATGGGCATGGAATCGCGCTGGCCGAGGATGATTAACAAAGCTAGTTGTGTTGTTGGTGCAACTGTTTTTAAAATAGGCGCATCGATGCCGTGAATGGGGAAACCCCTATTTCTCCAAAAAATCACCATTTAAACTCAAAATTTAAGGGCCATGCATGATTTTTGACTCAAATTAATGGCTTTTTTAGGAAAGAATCGCCGAAAATGGTGGACTAGAAAGAATAGGAACATGAGGATGTTGACACCCAAGCAATGAATGATCCAAATTTCCTGGAAGCTTTGAGGGCTTGCAGGCTCCTCAAATTATTTCTCACGCCAGTGATGCGGGCCCAGCTCGAGTTTCTTCAGTAACTAATTAGTCTTTGGGACATTAATTGGGAGATATTTGTCATTGTTGACCAGGAGCTGGAGTTGGAAACTTCAGATATATACTTCATTACTGGACTCTCCTGAAGGAGGGAACCAGTGAACTTGTATGGTTCATGACCAATTGGGGCAAGTATATCTTCATTGCTTACCGAACACTGCCTGAGGCCCTGAAATCTAAAAGTGGGAAGATAGATATTTCTAGTGTGTGGTATTTGACACTTAGAGTGCTTCTGTTGACTATCAACAGAGTGGCGGGGTCCCAGGCGGAACATGAGACCAACAAGTCAAAGTTCCTTTATGCTATCGACTGTACAACTCCTACGATCTTCAACTAAGCCAAGGCCATGAAGACCGACATAAAGCGCCAGCTATCCAAAGCTAAGGCGGGGAATTTGAAGCAATTTTTCTTCAGATCTGTGCTCGTGACCCTTTTCTTGGAATGGGTTCCACTGTTCCAGTATCAGCTGACTAAGGTGTATCCTCCTATGCCACGCGATCCACAAATGGCTTGCTGGAGTCGTTTGATGCCCAAGATCACTGGGGGTCAGCACATGTCATATCGACCTAGATTCTATTCATGGCTAAGACGACAGAAGATCATCATGGAGGATTGGCCATACAGTGGCACCGACTTCTGTGGAGATCCAAATATGCCCTTACAAAATGGAGAAGACTTCGATGATGAAGGTAAAAAATCAACCTTTTAATTTTGAGATTTTTTTTAATTGTTTTTGGTATATATGTGCTTATAACATTTCTCTCGTTAATGCAGATGTTGGACCAGAGTGGCCTATTGGGATGTCCCCAATAGCCAGGCGAGTTCCCCACCCAGTTGATGTTGTCGCTCCTTATTAGGAAGGGAGTGACAATGAGGAGGAGATTGAGAGGAACCTTGAGGGGTTGACTTGTGGTATCCCGGAGTATGCTCAGGTAGGAGACATTCCTCGTCAGTACTAGAGACACACGGTGGGAGTCTCGAATCAGATCTGCCAATTGCTGACTCGTGTTGCACAAGTCGTATCATGCTACCATGATCACCATGATAATTAGCTCCTAGGTCTAGCACTTACATTTTTTGAGGCCTGTGTGCCATGAATATATGAGGTCTGCGAGCTGCTGATGTTATTTTGGACACACATATTATTTTTTGGGGTTCTGATGTATAAAAATTATCACCATATATATCATATATATATATATATATATATATATATATATATATATATATATATATATATGTTGTATTTTCTTGTCTACTATGGTACAAATGGTTTGTTTTATCTTTCCACATGTTTCATAAATGTTTATCCAACATATAGTTAGTTAATGCATCTATCAATGTATTCATGCGTCTAGGAATATGATGATATGTAATGTAATCAAAATGTCTTTCCAGTATACGAATACAGAGATAAATTCTCAATATTTGAGGGTTTCTAATGGAATATTGCCCGTTGGGATGAAGGACAACAAGCTGCGAATCTAGGTTGACAACCAACTCTGTAATGTCGAGAGCAATGGCTTCTAACAACAGTTCGATGACTGCACTATATTCACCAATGTTGTTAGTTGTGCGACCTAGACAGATACCTTAAAGATCAATCAACTCACCGTTAGGGTCATAAATAGCCCATGCCACGGATGATATGTTCTGGGTACTATGGCAAGCACCATCAGTGAAACTGATGTGGGGAGTCACAGACATCTACAAAGAAAGAAAATCATAGTAAAGAGGAAAGTTGTTTGAAAACTAACACACAAAACCACACTGCACAAAAATGAATGACACACTAATGTACACAAGTAACCATGCAAGATGACCTAAGCATAATACTTCCTGAGGGAGTCCATGTTGGGAATCGGGTAGTCAATCAACATGGGAGGACACCGGATTTTTACCGTTGCCATGACAAGTAAGCATCGACTTGGCCAAATAATAGAGCAGAACTCATATAAGGCTTTGCCCCGATGCCCCCTGGGCAAGGGAGGGTTACGAGGTCGATAACAACCCCAATGTAATAATGGGAAATCGATAAAAACTCAGGTAGGGAGAAAAATCATGAATCCATGAAGGGATAAAGGTGCCCTCAGTTGAAATATCTTGATCATGTCAGGATAAACTGACACATCAATAGACAACAGAGAAGAGGAATCTTCGAAATTGGTAGATGTGACCGCCGGGTGAGGCAAGAATGAGGAACGATGGGGAGTATCGATCCAAGGTGGTTCCTTGAGAGACATGACTTCCATGATACCTTCATCAGCAAGGAAGGTCTCGGCTAAGGGATCAGGTTATTCCAAAGTGCCAAGCCACAGGGATTGAGAGTACGTATCGAGAGAGGTCTTCGACATAAAAGAATCAGAGGATGCGGAACTTGAAGCTGAAACAATTCCCACTTAATTAACTTTGGAGGGACTAAGCGGCATAACCTCGCCCCAGGTATCAACAAGATTTGGTGAAGGTATGACCCAAGGATCAAATTTAACTGAGACCATGTTGATAGAGGAAACATGAGGAGGTGGGAGCAGAAAAATTCCCATTAAGGCAAAATCTTTAAAAAGACCTGCCCCCACACTCTCATAGGGAGCACCAGTGTGCTTGACATATGGAACACTGCCATCCGATGAGGAAGAGGCAAAGAAAGACAGCTGGTCGACAGTGAAAATATTCCCTTGATGGGGGAAATGAATCACGCGAAATAGAGAGGAGGCTACGGCATGCATAGCATGGGTCGAGCTCCAACCGAGTATAAGATTATAATTGAGATTGGCATCAACAATCTCTACTTCAAATTTCATTATATTGCCTTCTGGAGTGATGGAAAGGTTATATAAGACACTGAAGGGTCACAAATCGCGCCCATCGAAAGCTTCCAAAGTGTTCAGAGATTGGTTCAAAGTAGGAGAACCAATAGCCTTCCAGCATGTGGTTGACATGATGCAGGTGGAAGCACCTTCATCGATGACAGTCCAATGGATGGTCTCCTCATTGATGATTACCTGAATGAGAAAGGCAATTTGATGAGGGAGGTGCGGAACATGGTTCTCTAGATGAAAACATATCAAATTGGAATCGGTGGGATCGATACCCCTGATAGCTGACAACAACAATTTCCATTGTGATGGGAAACTTTGGATCACCTCAAGAGCTGACATAGCTAACGGCGCCTGAGCCAAATCCTCAACAATATTATAGTGTTGAGTGGATCAGGTGTTAGGATTGTACGAGGATTTCCACAGCACACCTCGAGAGGGTGGTCATAGAGCAGAATCAGGGTTAGGGCGCTCAATATGAAGAGGGCCAAAACTTGGGGTAGAAGAAGAAGGTGCGACTTCTTTCTCTTTCCCAGCTACCGAAGCAGGAGTTTGATAATCTTTCGATCTAGTAGCCACATTAATAGGTGTACTCATCATGAACACTTGAGATCCTGAGGAAGTAGATGATTAGGGTTAGTCTACCATTTGGGTCTGTTGAGACGAAAATCTCTTTGAAGACATTGGGGGTCCCTTTGAGCAAGTGACTAACTTCGAATCATTGAGGAAAATCCTTAGTGTAGTGATCTTCCTCACAAATGAGGCAAGGATACTTGGGTTTATGTTGCGAAGATGCGCCAACAGATGGTTTGGGAGGACCCTATTTTGGGGCATCGACTTTACCCTTGCCTTTTCCTTTCTTCTTATCCTTTGAGGATTTTTCCATTGTGGTAGACTGGACAGCGTGGACTTCTGAGGTTTTACCAAGGCCAGATGGATTCTGGGATGAACTATTAGGAACAACATTTGAGACCGACTTCTTTTTGGAAGAAGATTTAGCAGGGGTCTGGGATATTGAACCAATAACTCCATCAATGGGAGCTACAATTTGTGACTTCGATGCTGCGGGATCAGATGATGGTCGCGGTGCATCAGTGATAACTCATACATAGTGCCATACTGAGAGTAAACTAGATCCAAGTACTGGGCACAAGCGATGGATTTCTCTTCAATGATACATCAACCCATAGCTATATCACGAGCACTTGGGCCACAAACGATTTGGTGAAACATTTAGTGAGCAACTGATTTGCAATCTCAAATTTGATCAGGCGACGTCTATGTCTCCATTCATGGATGTGATCGGAGATTTGTGTCACAGTATCTTGCTTAAGCGATGTGAGAAAATAGGTGCCAGTTTCATAGCGAACCAACAAATGAAAAAGCATGAGGAAAGCCATGGCTAAAGAGTTAAAGTCATGGTAAGTACTTCGAGGCAGCTTGATGTACCACTTGGCTGTAGCGCCCATGAGGATTCATTGGAAAAGATGGAGATGAATAGAATCATCAACATATGAGTTCGACGAGCACCAGAGGTGATATGTCATCACATGGGCCTAAGGATCTTCCTTAGCTTTACCATCGAACTTTGGACAGTCACTTGGTATCTTGGATAGCACTAGAGGCCAGTTGGGCGAATGAAGGATTGGATCATTGTAAGGTGAGATACATCTGGCAACTCGAGTGTGGCCAAGAATAGCAATTAGGTGTTAAAAGGCATAGGAGGTCGGTAAGTGGGTCCGAATGGAGGAGCCCATCCTTGCTGGTAAGGATTTTGGCCATATGGCATCTGATGTTGCCCCCATTGTAGATTACCTTGACCATAGGGGGGATTTTGACCTTGAATACATTGGAATTGTCTAGTCATAGGTTGTTGATAAGCAACATATGGGTTAAAAGGTTATTGAGCTTGTTGACCTTAGACATATGGATATTGGACCTGTGTTCCTTGAACATACAGGTGATGAACCTATTGTCCCTGAACAAGAGGATTTTGGACTTGATGTCCTTCGGCATAAGGTTGATACACTTGTTTCCCTTGGACATAGGGATTTTGTACCTGTTGCCCTTGACCAAAAAGATTTTGAACCTGTTGACCTAGGGCATTAGGGTTTTGCACTTGATGCCCTTGGTCGGAAGGACTCAGGACCTATTGACCTTGGACATTAGGGTTTTGGGCCTGCTACTGTAGGACTTGACCTTGACCCTTCCCTTGAAAGGGTTTCCCCTACTGATATGTATACAAGGGTTGTTTCTGCCCTGGCTAGTTTTGTTGTTGCAAGGGCTGACCTTGTGGTTGCAAAATTTGTCCCTGAGTCTGTAGAGGTTGGCCCTGTGAGGACATGGGTTGGGAGGTGTGGGGATCATATTACATTTTCCACTGGACGGTTTTTTGCAAACGTTGCAAGGTTTGGCCTTGCGTTTGTTGCAGTTGACCTTGCTTCAGGATCGTTTGTTGCAGTTGACCTTGCTTCAAGATCATTTGCCCTTGCAGTTGCGAAGATAGCCCTTGCTGCAACAAAGGTTGCCCTTGCAGTTGCGAAGATAGCCCTTGCTGCAACAAAGGTTACCCTTGTGGTACCAAAGGTTGCCCTTGTTGTTTTAGAGGTTGCCCTTGCTATTGCAAGGGTGCTTGAATAGTGCCTGGGAAATTACCAAGCTGAATCTGGCCATAGCCACACTGGAAGGTGGATGAGCTAGGTTGAATGTACTGCCCAACCTGAAGGTTGTAAGGTTGATTAACCATTCCTTGACAACCATATGGAATGTAAGGAGTTTGGTATTGAACTTGAGCCTCATAGGGCTGCTGATAGTGAACATTTCTCGACCCAGATGGACCAACGGGATTCTGAACCTATTGGTACTGGACATTGCTCAATCCAGTAGGATCAACGGGGTTATGAATGACATCGGAAGAAGGTTGGTTCATAACAACCATGTGAGCTTGTGAGATACTCACATTGATGGCACTTTACACCATAGAAACATTCAGGTTCCCCCCCCAGGTGGTGGTACAACCTAGCCACTGACTAGATGGATGGAGGAATTGACAAAGACATTCTTTGAAATTGTCGATTGTGCCTGATGTGTAACTAGGTTGATGATACAAGGGTATTCAGAATTGTGGGTTGCACCAGGACTGAGGTAACAACCTGTTGGGAAGTTGTGTTCGCAATGAACGGAATGAAGTAGACATGGCGCCTGACACCCAAACAGGGTTATGGTAAAGTGATGAGGCACTAGGTGCACCTGAAACCAACTATGCCAAAGACACATAGTTAAGTGGCAAAATGACAGGAATACCACTAGTATAAGGGAAACCCTCAGGAGGAGAAGCATTCTCTTCTTCCTTAACAGTGTGTGGAGTGAAAACTTCGAACTCATCTGGAGAAGTGACTGGAGCATTTCCTTCGAGTTCCATATCTAGAAACAAACGACGATGAATGGCCAAAGAAGTATGAGGGGATAGTTCCAAAGGAACACTCGGTTGGTCGTACGGACTATAAGGAGGTTGCGGTGATATCACAATAGGTTCAAATAGAGGATTTAGAGGTTAGATAACTAGTCCAAGCTGACCGTCAGTGGTCGGCGAGTTCTCAAGAGTTTGAACGGGGTTGTTTGGAGGTTCTGAGCGAAGATCAGTAGATGAACCAGTATTGAAAGTAGGCAAAGGACAAGATGACAAAGGTTGAATGCTCAGAACAAATTTGAATTCAACACCTTGGTCCTCAAGTGACTCTGGTAACTTAGGAAAAGGCTCCTCAGACAATCTTTAAGATGGAGGAGAGGAGGAGGAATTGGGTGAACTAGATGGTTCAACCACAGTGACCTTGTCTTAGTCGAAAAAAAAATTAACTTCAAGGATTTAAAATGTTCTTTAAGAGAAACTCACAATTTGGTCTTAGAAAATACTAATAGGGTGTTATCAGATCATGGGAAATCAATTATTAAGATGCATAAAATACTAGTGCTCTTTCCTTTTTTAAGAGTTGAGAAAGAATCAAAGATGAATCTATCACTTTCGATTGGAAAGGAGCTCGAAAGGACAAGAGCTCAAATGATATTTTAAGTTTAATGAGTAAAAAAGATCAAATGTTTGTTTTGGATGATATAGGTAAACAAGATTACCAGGCAACCATGAACTTTAGAATACCTCCCGACAAACTAAGAAGTACGAGCAGGAAATCTCCTCGAATGTTGTATTTGGTGTATCACATTTGCAAGGCAGCCGACTCGGCTTCCTAAGGATAAAGGATTGCAACCTAGAGGGGTCTCCCATTATATACTCAATGGTACGGGGAGCACAAATTCGTACTGGCGTTGTCTAATGTCAAAGCTAATGACGGCTACTAGGTTTGAAGACACTGAAACACGTCTCTAGCATAGACCTTCTAGATATGATCATTAAGTGTCAAATGCACCTTAGGCTAATTGAACTCATTTTAAAGTTGATCTTGAGTTATGTTTCAATTGTCAGGTCTTAGCAATGCGACTCGAAAACCTCAAATGAAACTAAAAGAGACAATACCCTTTCAATTCAATGAAATGGCTACACTAGAGAGGGTAGAAACTACATAATCAAATGCAAACAACCAAGCAACTGAAAGTGAAATCATCTTTCACTACCTTACTTTTTCGAAAAATGAACTAATGAAAAATGCATTCCAATTCCTAATTTCCTAACAAATGAAAACATGAAAAAGAGACGATCCTTTAGACTAATGGAGTACCGACTTTACCAAAAACATGACAAGCAACGTAATCCATGCTAGAAAAGCAACGTTTAGCAAGCAAACAAAAAACTTTTCAAACTTGTGTAATAGAGGTCAAAGTCATAAAAGGGCCGCAAACGAAGTGCAAGCAGTAAAAACACCTACAACTCGACTTACTGAGTTCACAAATAGTTGAATGGATGACAATCTAGATGCCCTAATGTCACTGACCACTTAATGACTCAAGAAATCAAGAAGAAAGATGATAAGCCAACAAGTAAACAAAACCAAATGAAAAGCATCTTTCTAGTCAGGGAGAAAATGGTTTAAAAGGCTTACAGGATCAAAATCATAAGAGCAAAACACACTGGCCAAGATTGGGGACAGACCCTAATCTTACAGGCATCGACACGACTGCCTAACTGATAACAAGCGCTAGAGGCTGGTCAGCGTGACTGTTTCTCAGCAACTCGTGCTGATCGACGCGACTGTCAACAGATTAAGCGCGCTGATCAAGGGAGCCAAGAAAAAAAATGAATTAGGGACCAGATCTACTACTATGAATTGCAGACTCAAGCCAGTAAGTAGGAGAAAAGACACAGAACGAAAGGGAAAAAGTGGAACTAGGAAAGTTCACATGAAATCATGAAATCCAAAACAAACAAAAGGATTGGTCTCCCTAGTATGGAAACCAATTTGTGGTGAAGTAAAATTATAAGTGCAGACACAAACAGATTCCTCTAGCCCAATGATGGGTCTAGCCACAACAGATACATTCTATGGAAGATTTCCTTAGGTTAGAACTAATTAAGAGGGCTTACCTCCTAGTATGCCTATCCCATTTGATGATGTCCTTGCTTTCTTGCTCCAACTATCTTTCGCTTCCTTCTCCAAGCACCTAAAACAAGTAAACAATAGAAAAAAACAACCGTGACAATAGAAAAATTGTAATTCAACCTACTTAACAAGTCAAGAAACATTAAGCCATGAATATGTAAGATGACAAATCATGTAGGAAATCAATCGATAGTTGCATATATATTGAATCAAAGAGAGATTACAACCATTGTCTTGATGTTTCCGTTCTCTTTTGACAAGACCAAGTTCCCACATACTTCTGCTAGCATTCCGTGATGGCCTCAATCAACAATAGTTTTAAGGATTTTCCCTTTAGGCTTCACTCCAAACCAAATCACACTTCTCCCTCACACAACTAGATAGCTACAACTATGAATAGCTTGTTGTTTTACTTCAAACCAAAATAGCACTAGCACACCAACAATAACACTTCAACAATAATTCTAGCTTGTGCTTGGGAAAAAGGGAGGTTTATATAGGATGAATGGAAGGGAGATGGATCCTCTTCTCATGGGAGAAGGTCTTATCCCTTGAGGTAGTTCTATCATTATAGTGGAAAGGAGCCGAAACTGACATCCAACAATAACACTTCAACAATAATTCTAGCTTGTGCTTGGGAAAAAGGAGGTTTATATAGGATGAATGGATGGGAGATGGATCCTCTTCTCATAGGAGAAGGTCTTATCCCTTGAGGTAGTTATATAATTATAGTGGAAAATAGCCCAAACTAACATCCTTGACCCCAGCCGGCCAAACCATTTACCAGACTTTCGTTACGAAGCTTCTAGAGCTGGAAGCTTCGGCTCTTAATTTAAAAAACTTTCCATAATAGGACCAACACGACTGGAACAGAGCTTAGTCGCTCCGATCGGCGCTAGGGATAGTGCTAATCTCTTCACATCAACGTTAGGAAGACAACGACCATTAGCATCGGTCTTGTAAACTGGGCAAAACAAAAGTTTCAGGGAAAATGGTGCAAAAGAGAATTGATCTGCTCATGAAGAGGGACACAATGTGGGTGTCTTCATGAAGGGAAATCATGTAGGTTTCACTATAGAGGTCCTCTAGGATCAACAATGACAGAATGATGTGCTGACCTCTGATAGATTTTCAAGATGGTTTTGATGTAGATATGGAATATTAACTTAGGGAAAGAGACCTGCCAACCTTGGAAGAAATGCAAGCAAATGAAATTGAAGTTGAAGCAAACATCCTAGCCAAAAAGCCAAATTGAAGTTTGAATGCAGAGTAACCATAAAAGAAGAGCCTTCTACTTCTGTTATTGACCATAAGATTGATAACTTAGTTAGAGTAGTGAATCAAATGATGCAAAGAGTGAGCATCAATGACCAAAATTAAGCAAGAGAAAACCAAAATGTCCCTCAAACTGGAAACGAAAACTTTAGAAGAAATGTTCCCAATTTAAAAAAAGAGAACAAAAGGGTCCAGATTAGCAGATGCGGCCTCCTTTTAAGGAAAATTACACAGATGATGGGGGAGAATATTGTGGAAGATTTGGATGATAATCAAATAAATTTGTTAGGGGTAAGTGATGATGAAACAATTTTCCTCACTCAAAAGGAACAAGAACTCCTTCTTATAGCCCAGAATGAAATGGATTCTAAAGAGTTAGAGGAATACAAACAAGGATTTCAAAATGCCATAATGGAAGTCCATAGGCAGTATGATATTAGATGTAAGAAAAATCAAGATACTGCAAATAAAAAGAATGTTGAAAATCATGTCAAAAAGGTCTCTGATTCTGATCCCAAGAAAATAACTGAAAATCCTGCTAAGAAAACCACAGAAAATTTGGGAGAAAATCCACCAGAAGCTATTATGAAAAATCCAATTGACACTTCTTGTAGAAATACTCAAACTGATATACCTTCTACCAGCCAACAAACTGAACTGGCCACAAAAATAGTTGCTGATAAATCTGATTTTTCAAATCTGCTTAAAAATCCAACACCATTTAGTATAGAAGATGAACTTGCCAAGCTGAAAGTTTCTATCCCCTTGATTGAATTGATCAACAAGAAGGTATACAGGACTCAGGTCCTGAAGGCATTAAATGTTGGGGAGAAAACTGATGATGTGAATTTGAGTGATGATCAACCTGAACTCCTATTTGGGCCAGAAGTAGAAGGTAAACCACAAGAAGGAGGGGTTCCTCCATTTTATGTCAGTTTGAATATTCATGATAAAATTCTCCACAATGCTATGCTAGATTCAGGTGCATCCCATAATTTAATGCCCAAGGCTATCATGGAAAGACTAGGACTTGACATTACTAGACAATACAAAGATTTGTATTCCTTTGATTCTAGCAAAGTTAAATGCCTAGGCCTTATCAAAGACTTGTGTGTTACTTTAGCCCAAATCCCTGCTAAAATGGATACAGTGGTTGCAGACATTCCCCCAAAGTATGACATGTTGTTGTCACGCTCATGGGGAGAAAAATTACAAGGAACCCTACAAATGGACATGACTTATTTCACTATACTAATGTTTTGTCAATAGAGAAGACTGTATAAGGAAACTTTAATGAAGTATATGGTCAGCAGTCAAGATAAACCACATAATTACCCTCTTTACTCTGTTCATTCCAACCTAGACTCTTTCATTCTTAATAATGATTCAAATATTGATGCACAGGTCACTTAGGCAGATAAAGACATTGATGAAAAACAGGAAAATCAAACTCTAATTGTGCAACAAAACACTAAAACTAAACCTTTTTGGAGCATGAGCTTTGATGGCTCTTGTAGCAAAACAAGTTCAGGAGTAGGTGTTTGGGTGTCCAATTCAGGGAACAACCATGCAGAGGGTCACTCTCATAAACTCATTTTTCATTGCACCAATACTATAACAAAATATGAGGCACTTCTTTTAGGATTGCAATTATTGAATAAGTTAGGTGCTAAAAGAATTGTTTTTCGTGGGGATTCTGAATTAATTGTAAGACAGATTAAGGGAGAATATGCTGCCAATCATCCTAGGTTAAGAGCCTACATAAATGTTGTGCTTGACTTTCTAGGAACTTTTGAGGAATATGATCTTGTTTATTCCCAGAAATCAGAATGTCTTGGCTAATGGTTTAGCTTTTTCAACTAGCACATGTAAAATGCCTCATCCCAAGAAACAATATACAGTGGAGGTTAGACACCATTCAATTGTACCTGATAATATGAGACATTGGAAAGTATTTGGAAGTGACAAAGAAATTGAAAGATTTTTGTAATCCAAGGATGAGTGTGAACAGTACAACATAGATTTAGAGTGTGAAGTAGAAAATCAGATTTTTGAATATGTTAGTATAGATAAACAACCTGGTGATTCTGATGTAAATATTTCAGTCAATAATGATGTACATAAATTAGAATTGCATGGAACAGATCTAGAAAAGAATAATTTGAAGTACTTTATCTTAAGGATAATGTTCTACCTAGGGGTCTAGTTCCATTAGAAGAACTTTTTGATTTCAATGATGTAGCAAAAAAGCCAAAAATGGAACCCACGGGGACAAACATATAAGAATGCAATAAAGATAGTGATTAGAATCCCAAAATGATAGAAATCTCAAAATCACTTCCTATGATCACAAAACAATGATATATAGCCCTTATCAAAGATTTCTTAGATGTCTTTTCCTCGAGCTATGAGGACCTAAAAGCATATGACACTAGCATCATACAAGATAAAATCCCAATCAAGGAAGATAAAAAACCATTTAAGCAAAAACTTAGTAAGATAAGTCTTGTCCTAATGCCATTGATTGAGAAAGAAGTAAAAAGGATGTATGATGCTAAAATTATACTTTCCCTTAGATACTCTAAATGGGTGTCTAACATTGTGCCTACTAGATGAAAACTGTAGAAATCAGATTGTGTATTGATTTCAGAAATCTAAATAAGGTATCCCTTAAAGATGACTATCCCTTACCCAAAATGGATCATATATTGCAAAGGGTAGTAGGGTCTAGTATAATTTCCTTATTATATGGTTTCTCAGGATACAACCAAGTCTTAGTGCATCCTAATGATTAGGATAAAACTGGCTTCACCACACCATGGGGCACTTTCATGTATGTGAAAATTCCCTTTGGGTTAATGAATGCTGGAGCCACTTTCCAGAGAGAAATGGATATTTACTTTGCTAATGAAATTGGCCATTTTATTATGATTTATCTAGATGACATTACTGTCTATTATCAAACCGATGAGGAACATTTAGCACATCTAAGAAGAGTGTTTGAAAAATGTAGAAGGTTTGGCATCTCACTCAATCCTAAGAAAACGTTGTTTGGCCTTGAGGAAGGAAAACTTCTTGGTCACATTATTTCTAAGGATGGAATTAAGATTGATCCTAGTAGAATTAAAGCAATATTAAAAATCAATCATCCAAGAAACATCAAAGAGCTTCAGTCTTTCATTGACAAAATAAATTTCTTAAGGAGATTCACTCCTAACGTGGAAGAACTTCTTAGAAACATAACAAACATTCTTAAAAAGGATTCTGAAATCAAGTGGAGTATTGAGGCTAAACAATCCTTTGATTTAGTTAATCAGGCATTGACCAAAGCACCAATGTTGATCAACACAGATTTTACAAAATATTTCATAATATTCTCTTTTGCTTCTGAACACACTATTGCGACAATATTACTACAGAAAAATAGTGAAGGTTTTGAGTAGCTAATTGAATTATTTGGTAAAGCTTTAAGAGATGCATCTTTGAAATAATATTATGGAAAAATAGGCCTTTGCATTGGTTAAAGAAATAAAATATTTTAATAGGTATTCCCATATTATTGCTCATGTACCTAATGCAGTGGTTAAGGGCATTTTGACACAGAATGGACATGATGGAAAACGAGTCAAATGGATTGTTGTCATTCTAGAATATGATGTGGAAATCAAGCCCACTAAATTAATTAAAGGCTAGGGACTAGCCAAATTGATGGCCGGGTCAAATTTCCATGCATTAGACATTAACCTGATTGATTCATTAGATAATCAAGAGGAACAAGCGACTCCACAAATTGATGAGGAATTTCTCAACTCACCCTGGTATGCAGACTTGCTTTATGTTTTATTTAATTTAAATTCTCCTCGTGGTTTAAAAAAACAAAGGCAAGATTTCTTAAGTTAAAAGTAACTAAATTTTTCATTACAGACAATGTCTTGTATTGGAAAGATGTTGGGGGTATTTTACCTTAAATGCTTGTTGAAGGATGATGTAGATAAAGTTATGCAAGAATTCCATGAAGGAGATTGTGGTGGACATCTTTATTGGAAAAGAACTGCCAATAAAATCCTTAGAGCTGGTTTCTACTGGCCTACCCTTTTCCCTGGCATTCACAAACAAGTCACCTCATGTCATAAATGCCATATTTTTGAAGGAAAGAGAAATTTTTTGCCCTTGTCATTAAAGCCTATCTCTGTTGAAATCCCCTTCTAACAATGGGGATTGGATTTCATCAG
The DNA here is from genome assembly GCA_031772625.1 of Pinus tabuliformis. Taxonomy (NCBI): domain Eukaryota; kingdom Viridiplantae; phylum Streptophyta; class Pinopsida; order Pinales; family Pinaceae; genus Pinus; species Pinus tabuliformis. The sequence continues at coordinate 1,546,677,867 of CM062816.1, read as the reverse complement.
TGAAATTCACCCCTCTTCCTCTACCCAACATAAGTGGATTCTTACAGCCACTGACTACTCTACCAAGTGGATAAAGGCCACCCCTTCCAGAGCTTCCATTATTGTTGTCATTATTATATTCCTTGAGACTAATATCCTCTCCAGATTTCGTTGTCCTAGAAAACTCATCACTGAAAATGTTGCAGCCTTCAAATCTAAAAAGATGGTTAAATTCTACCATAAATACCACATTACTTTGGGACATTCAATATCTTATTACCCTCAGGGTAATGGATTGGTTGAATCCTTAAACAAAATTTTGGTAAACATCATCAAAAATCAGCGAGAGGACAACAAACGTTTTTGGCACAACAAGCTGATCAATGCACTTTGGGCTAACAAAATTGCTACTAAAAAATCAATTGGCATGTCACCATACCGATTGGTCTATGGGATGGATGCAATTTTTCCATCCTCCCTAGGAGTTCCAGTCATGAAGATCATTAAAGAAGTGCAAGATGAACCCAATGATGTACATAGAAGGATTAATAAACTATCCAGTCACACATAGTAGATTATGTGTAAAACAACATATTGTCTAAGACTTCTTCAAGCTTCCTTCATTCATCATTTATATTCAACATTCAAATGGAATTTTGATATTTTCATGTCACCTAAGTATTAATGGTTTAAAACCAAGTCTTTCAGGTCCTTTATTTGAGAATACAACATACAATTAAGTGACAAGCAAGTGACAATAATTATAAACATTAATGTCTTAAGCACAATTTCTACATAGCCTGGAAATTGGTTTCTTAAGGGACAACACGCTCCAATCATTCCCTCGTTATGCATTAAATATATTTCCCGGCCCCACCATACGCCCTGTCATATCACATTAACATCCTACAACTTCACCCCTCAACCACGCCCACCTCTCTGCATTCGACGACCCACAGTATGTTTTGGCCTCCCCTCACCATTTGAACTTTGTCGTCAGGGTGGGGGGGTCTGAAATGGGTGGTATTCAAACCCTCGCCCACTGCAATGTGTCACCACCATGTGATTTCACACCCCCCTCAGCCGAAACCATTAACTGCCTTGCCCCCTCCAAAAAGTGGTTTCTCTGCCATCTAAAATCACTGCTCTATCTGTTGTGCTCCTGATAGTCACCCTTCACCATGTCATCTGCACATTGCTCCTGCTAATCACATCCGCTCCCTCCAAAATTAATCTGTTAGGCAATTAATTTTCTTAAATGTTAATTCAACGGACCTACACCACCATCAACGGAAAAGCCAGAATACTATATAATCACTCCTTTCACCAATTCACCGGTTACTGAGTCTGTACACTTCCATTTCCATTGTTCTGCTGCCATTTCCATTGTTTTGTACGTGTGTGCAAGTCCTCTCTGCATACTATAAACTTGTAATCCAGATTTGACCATTGTCCTTAGATTTATCCAATCATGCCTCCAAAAGACAAGGGACAAGAAGAACCCATCAGTCTTCTAATCCAGCCTCCCATTGATTCTCATGACATCCCTTTGGTAGACAGAGACTATATGATCCATGAAACCCTTTGTGAATTTGATATTTTTGAGATGTATTGTTGGCTCGAGGACAAATTTATAGATAAGTCTGATGATATCCAATTGTGGGAATCCAATTTGTGCCACTATATTTTTCCCCATACCCACAGTACCCTTGAATTCATCAAGAAGTTTCCTACATGTTATCTACCTAGCCAAAGAGTTATTATTGCCCCTACGGGAGAAATTATGTTCACTATCACTCCCCAAGGTATAGAACAAATGATGCAAGCTCCACAACAGAGAATGCCACTCCTTTTTTTCATGAAGAACTTTTTGAATTATATAAAAAATTGGACTTTGCTAAGAAAGCCAAAACCCTTGAGATTTTCTTGACTGAAGATGCCCCATTACCCAAGAAAAATCCCCCTTATCCATCCTCCATTTTCCCTAAGAGAGCCAAGAAAATCATCACAGTCATCTCCCACCTCCTTGGCTATTACTTAGATAAGTGGGTAGATGAGGCAATCATAGGATTTCTTTCCATTTTCTGTGCAGATTCCAAGCCTTCCATCTTGTTCAATTTTAGCCAATTTCTTGCAGATTCTATCTGTGAGCAGTTTATCAAATTCCAAACTAAGGAAGTATTCAAATATGCTTTTGTTTTAGTTTATATGTTTTTATATTTTTAGGGAGACAACATCAAGATTGCCTTACAAAAGCTAGATGAAGAAGGAAATACACAGTAAGTCATCTTCTGGACTACACTGGTGATGAAGGAACTAAAGGAATTTTCATACAAATAATTCATAGAGATGTTTGTACATCCAGCACTGAGTCTCCTAAGCAACAGGACAAAGCCAAGAATCATTGAAGAAATTAGGAAATTTTTACAGCTATCATACCAAGTCCAGACAAGGGGATTGTTACCTTTATCAGAATTATAAAGAGCTGAGCATATTTAGGTGTGAGATTTCACCTTACGAGCTGCCAAAATTCCTCCCAATGATGATTTTTTCTCTAGAGTACATCAGGCAAATGTTCAATATGGATGAGATTCACTTTGTAGCTGCCAAGAAGAAATCCCAATTCAAAATTAAAACCCAAATAGGGCCTTTCATTTGCAACAGCAGGGTAGCAGGGGAAGAAGTAGATAATCTACTCAAAGAGATGCAGTTCAGCCTTAGTTTCACCTGGTCATATGATACATTAGGAGTCATCCCTAAGTTAAGAGTAGAAAAAAAATATACTGCTTATTTTCGCACAGCTAGACCAGAGATAGAAAGGTATAAAAACCAACTAGAATGGACTAAGAACACTATATAAGAGGTCGAGGAGCAGCTAGTGTCATCCTCCATAGTACAAAATCCTATCAAACAAGAGAAAACAACAAAGAGAACTAGAGAAGAAGAGTCACCTTCAGTGACTAAGATTTCGAGTGAAGGCATGAAAATTATGTATAGGAAGAAGGCCAAGCTACATTCCAAACTAAGCCTAAGCAAGGATTCAGATAAAGAGAACATTATCGCCACCAAAAAGACACCTCTTTCCTCATTTATGGGTGATCACACCACACTTTCTCTCACTACCTCCACAGCTTCACAATATTAGCAGCAGGTTATGCATACCCGTACATCTACCACATGGGAGGCAAAAAAGAGTATATTTGACATTTTCAAGGAAATTAAAGCGAGAAATGAGGCCTTGAAGATCAACACATATAATCAGTTCTAGAAGAAGACTTCCAGTTCTCAAAATAGACTTCTATTAGCATTTGATTCAGAGAAAGGTAAAATGCAAATGACATTCCTCCGAGCACAGATCCCCTAGCCCAAGGCAACATCAAACTACAAGAAGACATTATTTGAATTTGATGTGAAAGACATACATCCCATTGACCAAACGAAGATGCACAAGCAGACTAGGCAAATGATGTCATCCACTCTCACTAACACTGTTATGAGTTTGTCTAAATTGCAAGTTACATTGGCCAATGTTCAATCACAATTGAAGATGGAGAAGGTCTTTGCATTTGCAAAAGACACAAGTATCATAGATTTGGAGGACTTGGTGATCAAAGTAGCTTATGATCCTGCAAATAACAATGTTGTAGAAGACCTTGTAAGGAAAAGGAATACATACATAGAAACATTAAGGAAGTAGTTAAAATTACCAGCCACGGAAGATCCTCTTGCCAAGGACATTAAAGAAACATAGTCACAGAAGGCATACTTGATGAAGCTCATCATGGAGCAAAGTGCACATTTGAAGCAAATGGAGACATATATGGAGAAGATAAACAAAGAAGAGGAGAAAGCTGCCAAAATGGCTATTTTCCTTTTGGAAGCACTGCCTATCACAACCATTCCTATAGCTACATCTTCTACAACAAACACAGGGGTTGTTGCAGATCAATTGGCAACTACAATGCAGAACATGTCTCTCCAAACTGAAGAAATCAAAATATTGCAAGCTCAATTCAATCTTATACAAGACCAAAAGAAAAAGACTGAAACTTTCCACGTATCAGAGCTACAGAGAGCTCAAAACCAGATAGAAGTATGGAGGAAGTCAGCAACTGAGTCCTCTATTGGCCACATACTAGTCCAAGTTAAGGAAATGATTTGGAACAATATTATTGAGGCAATGAATAAAATATGGCCATGTATCCAGATTATAATTGAACAGAAATAATTGATGGAGAAAGCCAAGCAAACCATTTCCACTATCAATGTTGAGTTGGGAGAAATTCCTGCCACAGTTAAGAGCATCATAAATTTTCTCAACTCCAAAAACAAATATGAATTGGATGATTTGGGAGTAGATGAAAAAATAGAAACAATCTTAGAAGTAAATAAGGTTCTAACAAAGAAGAATTTTATTGTGCAGCTGACAGAGAAATGTCACACTTTGGAGGTAGCAGTTAATTGGTTTTTCACCAAAATAGAAGAATTAAATAAGAAGGGTCTGCCTTCTTTATTTGTAATCAATGATAAAATGATGACGAGGGAAGACTATATGAAGAAGTTGAAAGACATTGAAATTGATACTGCCAAGTGTTCCCACATTAAAGGTGCTATGATAGGGAGAGCTTTCTATGAAGCTATCAACAACATGAGTTTTGTCCAACATGAGATAAAACACATTTTTGTAGTAAAACCCACATTCTCTCGGAATACTGAAGTAGATGAGATCTAATGCAAGGTAAACAAAATTACCATTCCATATGAGAAGTAGTGGGATAAGTTGTGTGAATTTCGAGATTAAAGAACATGTCATCTTCACCACCATAATACCTGAATAGTGGCTACTCAGCAACTGTTCTCCAACAAAGCAGTGCAATATGTCCAGATCACTTCATTAAGTTCACCTCTTTTGGTCACATTATTTCATTATGTTAATTTGAAGTTAATAATAGAATGCCATGTCAATAAGGCATTAATTGTAATCTTTTTTGTAAATTATGTTTAAATACTTCATTCATTCGAAGTATTAAGCATCAGTTCCTAATCATTGTAACTCTTTTTATCAAGCACTGTATTTTTTCCACGATGCTAGAGCATCATTAATAAAAAATACTCTTCATAGGATACTCGTGTTGCGATATACTGGTGATGTTTTTCTTACTGTAATTGTGTTCTCATTTTTTTTCTTTGTGTGTTTATAATCTGAAATCTAATTGTAAAACAAAAGATGTGAAAAATAAGATATGTTATTGAGCACCTTATTTCGACTGTGTTTACAATCTGCATGTTTTCTTCTGATGTCTAATTGAGAAATTCTTAAATTCTTTTCAATCACTATTGAATCACACCTTTTCTCCATTCCATAATTATATTTAATGATCCAGTAAATGTAACTAGCTCGCCCTGTGATTATGATTTTGAACTTTTGATGTAGCATCCAACTTTATTTGACTCCATATCCCAATGGAAAGAAAGTAATTTGATCAGATCAACCAACCAAACCAATCAAATAAATCCAAACAAAAAACCAAGCATAATCATAACTAGCCTAAAATCAACTTAAAAACCAAGCTAAATCATAAAGAGAGATCCCTCTCTGAAGTTGGCAAGGCTAGATCCCAGCTTCAAAAGTGGTTTGATGTTGTCCAATATATTTACTCCCTCAACCTCAAAAATATAGAATGATAACATAGTGGCGACCATACTGGGGAAGAACACATTTTAATCCAAAACATTAGTATTCCCTAGCTCAAAATCAGTATTTCAATAGCTAATTGTTGTATCATTATGAAATACCTGATCTGAGGTCATTATGAAATAACTGATCTGAGGTTGATATTTTGTATATATCTGCTATATCATTGATTTGGATTTTTATTTTTGTGTGATGATTTTTCATAGCCCTGGCTCCCAAAATGATTTATACTAGATCTCACCTTGATCCCAACCCTGCTAAAATTGTAGATGACCCTGAGAAACTGGTTAGAAAAAAAATCTTTACCAAGAGTCAAGGTAGTAATAGTCCCCTATCTAGATTCAATTCTCTCCCTGAGAATTTTCCTTTGTCAAGGTCTAATTCTCTCTGAGAGAATTTTCAAACTTTACAGGATTTAGAATATGATTTACCTTTCCAGCAAAGTTTGTTTACATCAAAGTCTGAGGCTTTTGTAGATCAAACTATCATAGACAAAGCCATACTACAACCATATATTTCCCAAACCCAAGTCCTTGAGGCAGATCCTGATCTTGAATCTTTACAACAATTTGACAAATTACAAGGTCTAGTTTCAGTCTTGGACCAAGCTATAGAAGAAGCTTTTATTCAGCAGTCTATTTAATTCTCTGCTTTAACTATTGTAGCAGCCTCTTTGTTAGTCAGTATTATCAGTCTGTAAATTTATAGCCTCCCAGTCCTACTCATTCCATAGTTTCAACTTCCCTACCTGTGGTTTCTAAAACTATGATCCCTACTATCCCCGTAGTTATCAAAACCACACCTCCATTAGGTCCATCCTCTAGTCAATTTACTAGGGCAGTTATGGCAGGAAGGTATGCACCCTTGGTGTTACCAGGCCAGCTAAACGCTATGCCTGCAGATTATCCTTCCAAAATTGTGACCTTTGATAATACTAGTGCTTATACCACCCAACAGCGTGTGGATAGGATGAATGATGTGTTTGACCTCCAAGAAGTGGATGAGGCTGATGTTAAGATGAGATTGTTTACCCAAAGCTTAGGAGGTTATGTCAAGAAATGGTTTAGGGCCTTACTTGTAGGAAGCATAGCCAACCTTGATGCTTTTCATCGGGCCTTTTTAGCTAGATGGAAGATCAATAATAATCCACTTCAGCTAGTAAATGAATACAAAAGGTTAAAAAGAAAAACCAATGAAATCATGGAAGATTATTGTGAAAGATTCAATATTGTTTATAATGTTATCCAAAAAGACATCAATCCCTCCCCTCGCCTAGCCTTGATAGATTTTCCAGATGGTTTTGAAGTAGATATGGAATATCAACTTAGGGAAAGAGACCCAACAACTTTAGAAGAAATTCAAGCAAATGCAATTAAATTTGAAGCCAACATCCTGGTCAAAAAATCCAAATGTAAGTCTGAATGCAAAGTAACCATAAAAGAAGAACCTTCTACCCTTTTTCTTGACCATACGATTGATAACTTAGTCAGAGTAGTGAATCAAATGATGCAAAAAGTGTGATCCAGGTGGCTCTAGACACACACAGAGGACAAAGAGAGCTTATGGAAGCTCAAAAAATGAATTTTTTTGGATTATGCTCGAAACAGGTTCACGTTAAAGATCTCATCGTCATGATCATGGTGGTGCAAATGGTTCGTCAATCGGAGTCTGGATGAGGAAGATAGAGGAAGCCAAAGTTTTGGTTGACTTTTGTCGACTAGGCAGGCTTAAGGAGGTAGCGTTTTGGAAAAAATCTAGCCACCAGATTTGGGCCAACCTGGGCCAGATTCCGGGAAAAATTGTGGCCTTGTTAAAATGACTCCTTCAGTCAAAACCCAGATTTTCAAAAATGCCCATGTTGTTTTTTTTTAGCAAAAAAATTATTAAAAAAAGGGTGGCGAGCCACCAACCCTGCCACCCCAATTCCTATCAACAATTATTAATGGAGGGGTGGGCCACTACCCTTGGCCCCTCCCCTCCATACTCGGCCTAACCATTGGAGCCGTAGCTTATGGCCGAACCGTTAACAATAAAGATGGGCCGACCCTTGGGGCATGAACCCAACCTTTAAACCGCGCACGTGAATGAGCTTGGAGTTGGAGCAAAGGTGAGGTGGGCAGGTGGCCCAAGGCGGGCCTAGCCCAACCTCCCTCCCATTTTTAAATTTTGTTATGTAAGAAGAGGGAGGAGGCGGGGTTTGACCGCCCGACCTCCTCCACAATATTTGGATCCATAACCACTGCACCACAACTGATTTGTTGTGAAGTCTTCCACCATATTTTTTATTTAAATGTAGTTCATTAGTGTGTCGGGGCAAAATGGAGGAACCAGGAGTGGGCACAGAAAATGAGACGATATTTTTTTAATTAATTTATTGTAGGTGGAACCATGATTGAGTAGAATTTCTAGGAGGGTGAAATTTTTGTAGTGTCCAAATTGGACAAATTTTATGTCAATCTTACACCTCTCAGTGACATGAACCCGATGACACAGTCAGTTTCCTGATCTAAGCATCAGATTTGTAGAGGACCCAGAGGAGGGAATCTTTGAGGAATCTAGGAGAATCTAAAAGATTCCTTGAGCCCCAAATTTCCACTTTCTTAGAATTCAGAAATTTGACAGTCGATTTTTCACTATTCAACGCCACAAATCTGATGGTGTGTTTATATTTTTCATTTACTGATTTCATTTTTCAGCCGCTTTTCTGAGTGGAGTGCAGGTGTCAGCATTCATGTGCTAGCAGCCATTCCATGAGATTCGATGCCGTGAGATTGATGGTACAAACAACTTAAGCAGCTTGACATCATTTTCTTTAGATGGCCCCTGGATGTGAGGTATATGTAGTGTGTTCATGTACTTATTTCGCTATTCATTGTGCTACACAGATCCTTGTTTGATGTTTGATGTGGGATCCTATTTCTTACTTGTTTCATGATTCCTACTTGATGTGACACGGAATCATTTGCGGTATGTACTTGTTGTCATGATTCATCATGTTTTATTTGAGATCCCTTTGTTGTTACGTTGATGGGATACTCATGTGTCGCCATGTATGATTGCATTGAAATCCCTTTTATGCCATGTTGGCGGGATGTTCATTATCATCATGCATGAGTTTGTGTCATACTGATAGGAGTCCTTTTGACTGAGAGTTTCTGTGGCGGAACATCTCTATAAGCCACTCCTGCGTGAGGGAATTTTCCTTGTATGATAGCGAAGTCACCTCTTATGCACATCATCACTATTGACAACACTTAATGCAACGACCTACACCATCTTGACACCGAGGCCTAGAGACATAATCCATCCTGGACGAACTCCGTTATCAACAAATTATGTTTTCATGTGTTGATGAATGTCATGTTCCTCTTCTTTACAACATGCAGATGTATTTATTTATGTTCTTTTAAAAATGAAATTTAACACATCACCAAAGTAAAAGGTATTGGAAGGGTCCTTTGTCACACCTGGACCTAGATCAAGTGGTATCAGAGCGGTCTTTGCATGGATGTGAATTGCAATCGTGAACAATGGAACGTGCAATGACAGAGGATGAAAAAGCGATGTACGAGACCATGCTCAAAATTTCCAAAAGGGTGGAAATAATGTATGAAACTCTACAGAAAGAGATAGAGGAAAAGGAGCGATTGCAACTTCAGTTCCAAGCCACAAAAGAGGCCCTAGAAGAACTGAAGCACAACAAACATAATCTTCAAATAGAGAATTCTAAATTGAAGATGTGTCTACATGAAGAGAAAGAGGAAAAAAAAAGTTTGCTACATCAGCTGCAAGCAAAGGACGAGGCCTTGGAAAAGCTACAACGTGGCCCGTGTGAGGTAAAAAGTAATTCTCTAGATTCATGTATGTGTCCTAATGATGATTTCACTGTTTTCGAAAATCGTATCACAGGAATTGGCACCAAAATATTGAAGAAAATGGGGTATGAAGGAAAAGGCTTGGGCATTAATGGCCAAGCCATTTTCAACCCCATCCAAGTGGAGGAATTACCCCATCATAGAGGACTTGGGTATGTCAGAAAGGAAGTTGGGGAATGTGTTGAGACAACTAGTGAACCACCAACAACAGATGATGAGAAGCCCTCATCAGTTCTTTCTAAATCGACAAAGGAGGTAAAAGATGTTGATTTCCTTTTGGTTTCGTCTTCAGATAGTATGATTTCTGTTGGAGATTTGGAGATCACAGTTACAAGGACAAACATGAGGTTCCTTACCAAGATGAGGCACGAGGAGGAAAAAGAACTTGGTGTTAATAACCAAGGCATAACTCAATCACTGGAAGTTGTGCAGAGACCTCAATTTGTGGGTTTGAGATACACTGAGGGAGAATGCTTCAAGGTGTCAGATTCTTCCGAGATGTCGTTGAAATCGTCGAGGAAAGAGAATGATGGGAACACATCCCCATCATCCCATGGTAGTACCCATTGTAGGAAAAGAGATGAGACAAGCTCTCATTGCCACAATGACATCAGAGATGGCAAGGAAAGGTATAACCAGTTTTGATTTTTGAATGTTCATTTCGATTATAATCATGTTTTTAATGATGAGCATAAAACATGGCATCGAAAAACATCTACCTTTTGTGGATTACATAACCATACAGTTTCTAAGTGTTGGAAAAGAATGCCAGCACATAAAAGGATGAGGCAAATGCGTATCTAACCTTGGAGGGGAATAATCAAAGCCTCCATTGCATCAACCTATTACAGTAGAAAACATGTTTAATATTGGAAATATGTAGAAAAAACATTTTTGCAAAAGAACAAGGTTAGGGTTTTAACTTGACACTAAGTTGTGAGAATTCAAATGACTTGAAATTTTATGATAAATACAGAGCAACCATCATTGTCTGTACAAGATATAAATCATGATAAAACCTTTTGAACAAGCAGAGAATTGTCCTGCAAAATATACCCAAAAAAGGAAAATTTGTTGTCAAGAAATTGCACCAAAGTGTTGCCAAGAGGTGCAAAGAATATTCATAGCAAACATCAATCAAGTATTTAGAATATGCAAGGTTGATTCTAGGACCTAGTGCGTAAATTCTTGCTTCAATCAACAAGCAACATCAACTCTCATACAATGTCAACAAGACAAATTAACCATGGTGGTTGCAGAGCTAGATTCTCATCCTTTTCAAATGAAAATGGCACCAATGCTATGTAGGGCTAACTATAGGTAGTTACCCTAACAATGTCAGTGTCATCCCAACCGTCAATTAGATTGTAGTAGTCACCAGTGTCAAACAAAGACACAATTTTAGGGCAGGTTGAGCTACTAAGACTCTCCTTCCATGTTGTTCCTTCACATGGATAGGACGTTGAATACCCTCAATGTATGTAAAAGAAGGCTCTAGGGCCTTTAAGGGTAGAGCATTCATTATGTATCCTAAATATATAACCTGTCAAAGAAAAGCAATAGAGTATAACACCAAGGTTATAAGAATGTATTATGAGCAAAATATTGTAACATAAGGTCAACTTATTTAAGAAGATAGTTTTTTTTAGACTTTATGACTCAAAGAGTTATGGGATGCTAAGAACTTGGAAATAAAGGTAGTTTTCAAACTTTCTTGTTTCTGAAACATCAAATCCAAATCTCTTGAAATAGTTTTAAAATACACAATTTCACTAATGCTCATCATTATTAATTATATCAAATTGTATGATGTAACTTTAACGAGTGGTTAAATATGGAAAATTTCAAAGGTAATTTTTCAAATGCCATTGAAATATAGCCTCTACTGTAATTCAACTCTTGAAATAATTTTAAAATATACAATTTCAATAATCTTCATCATTATTAATTATGTCAAATTATATGATGAAATTGTAACATTATTAATTATATCAAATTGTATGATGTAATTGTAAAGAGTGGTTAATTATGGAAAATTTCAAATGCCATTGAAATATACCCCTCTAGTATGATATGTCCATAATAGTCGAGTTTTAAAATTTGATATTAAATTTTAATACACTATAAAATTATAGAATTAAATATCATAGAATGCAATACAAAAAAGAATTGAAAAAAATAAATACAATATAATATCATAATTAACTAATTTCAAATTTATAAAACAAAAATTGCAAGTCTATTAAATAAAAATTTAATGCAAGTACACAAATTTTAGGTCAATCATTTTAAATCATTTTAAACAACTAGATATCCTACTACATTATATGTACTTGGAGTATATTTAGTTTATCCACCCTTCATTAAGAAACAAATAAAAATAATTATTAAGTAGATAAAATTAAGCCACTTTTTTATATATTATTTATTTTTAATAATAATGAGTTAAAACATTATTAGATGTAAACAAAAATTGCAATTTTATTAAATAGAAATTTAATATAAATACACAAATTTTAGGTCAATCATTTTAAACAACTAGATATCCTACAACATTATATATAATGGGAGTATATTTACTTTATCCACCCTTCATTAAGAAAGAAATAAAAATAATTATTAAGAAAATAAAATTAAGCTACTTTTTTATATATTATTTATTTTTAATAATAATGAGTTAAGACATTATTACATGTATCATATATTCTAAATTTTGGAAAACAACCACAAGTTGAAGCACTTGGTAGAACTCATATTTATCAATTTACATTAATAAAATATATATTTTTATTATAAAATCAAGCCAATAAAATAAAATACTTATTAAATCTTATTATGGAACTAAAATATTTTTAATTAATAATATATTGAAAAAAAATTTAATTAGATATTTTATATTTGTAATTGTGGATGTGTGTCACATATAGATTTTTTTTTCTAAGTAAGTTTAATCTATTAATATGATACAAAAAAGGATTTATAGTGAGGTTCGACCTTAGAGGATCTGAGCATCATTCATCACATAATCAGAATAACTATCTTTAACTACCCCAACAGAGGGGAAACCAATCCAAAAAGTATTAGTCCAAAAATAGCCCACGCAGGGGTTACCAGTTTGATCAGAGCATAACAGAAATAGTTTAACCAAATCATAATCCTAATCAGAAGACACAAAAGACTGAACCAATATTGAATCGTCAACAAGACAAAAATGTCCACCTGGCAAACTCGACACCTGGCAATCAGTTGTCTGGGGCTTGTTCCTCAAAAATCAGACACATGTACTTGTTTGAATCGTCATCCTCGTCCGAAGCGCCAAGTCCATGTGTTGGATGGTCTCCCTCAATGCTGCAAGCTCCTACACGCGTTCCTGACGTGTCTCCTCGGTGACTACCAGATGCCTGCGTGTAACTGAGCTTGCCCTCCTCAACATGCTGACTGCCAGCCACTGCTTTACCATGCAAGGTGGCTCGACCTTCATCAGCTTTCCGATCACCAGTGTTGCCTCGGCTCTTGCTGCTTGGTTCTGCTCTGTTCGCCTCCTCAATGTGTTCAGCCAAAGGAGCTGGCAGCTCAATTTCTTCCCTGAAAGTAATTGAGACGGTGGCGACAATTACTGGGCGATTCAGGGAGCTGCGAAATCAAAATTGCGTGGTATGAGGAGTAGGGTGCAGAGGTAGGGGAAAGTTAGCAGTGTTGACTACTACATCTCCGCGTCCTGTGCCATGGAGCCAGGCTCTGCCTTTGCCGCTTCGGGTGTCTAGGTAACACCCCGCGAAACTAAGCGGGTTGGGGTTATCGGCTGAGGAGGCAAGGGAAACCGAATCACGGCTGAGCATTGCAAGTGAGCAAGAGCTTTCGCCTCTAGTGCCCCCTCTTTTACTTCGCATACGGTGGCAGACCATGATGGGTATGGAAACAGGGGAAGAAGCAGTGGGGATTATGGAGGAATGGTACAGGGAAATTACAGAGGAGTTGGGGACATGAGCAAGATTGCAGAGACAGGTGTGGGAATGGTGGAATCCATTACCCAGGTCAAGGTAGCTTAAGAACTAGCATCAACTACCTCTGACTGTATGCACATTAGGCTCTCCCACCTACGGCTCCATTGTTATGTGAGAATTGGTTCTGCCTCAGCCTGTGCATTTATTAAATGGCTCTTGCAAGGTGCCTTGAATGCAATTTTGAGTGGCATGGGGGAAGTTGCAAGGGGCCATGTGGCCTACCAGTCTGTTGCCTTGTCGTCTTGTCATGTTAACGTCTGGGATGAACACTCGCATCAAGGTCACATATAGATATTTTTAAATGTAACTTCACAATTGTTATTGAAACACATTTATGGATGTGCTAAATTTTAAACTTCAAAATGTGAAATCTAAATTATAAACATTGAAGCACTTAGGTAGAACTCATATTTATCAATTTACATTAATGAAATATATGTTTTTATTATAAAATCAATCAAATAAAATCAAATACTTATTAAATCTTATTGTGGAACTAAAAAATACTTAATTAATAATATATCGAAAAAAAATTAATTAAATAGTTTATATTATATTTGATATTTTGAAGTTATAACGTGTGGATGTGTGTCACATATAGATATTTTTAAATGTAACTTCAAAATTGTTATTGAAACACATTTATGGATGTGCTAAACATTAAACTTTAAAGAATTATAAACATTGAGTTCTAAATTTTGGAAGTTAAATTTGATAGTGTGGAGCTTAAAATTAAATATATCAAATTTTAAGTCAAATATATATCAAATTTTAGGCAATCATACTAAACAACTAGATATAGTACAACATTAAATATAATTGGAGTACATTTACTTTATCCACCCTTTCAAGAAACAAATAAAAATTATTAATAGGTAAATAAAATTAAGCTACTTTTCATTATGTATTAATTATTTTAAATAATAATTAGTTAAAACATTATTATATGTATCATCTACTTTAAATTTTTGGAATCAACTATGGGTTGAAACAATTAGGTAGAACTCATATTTATCAATTTACATTAATGAAATATATTTTTTATTAAATACTTTATATTTATTAAATGTCATAGTACAATATTTTTTTTTGAAGTTGTAATTGTGGATGTGTATCACATATAGATATTTTTAAATGTAACTTCACAATTGTTATTAAAACTAATTTATGCATGTACTAAACATTAAACTTTAAAATGTGAAATCTAAATTATAAACATTGAGTTCTAAAATTTGGAGTTAAATATGATAGTGTGGGGGTGAAAATTAAATATATCAATTTTTAAGTCAATCATATTAAACAACTAGATATTGTACAACATAAAATATAATTGTAGTATATTTACATGAAAATTAAATATATCAAATTTTATGTCAATCATATTACACAACTAAATTTTGCACAACATTAAATATAATTGTAGTATATTTACATTATCCACCTTTAACTAAGAAGCAAATAAAAATTATTAAAAAGTAAATAAAATTAAGCTACTTATTATTATATATTTATTTATTTTAAATAATAATTAGAGTTTGAAATATACAATATTGCACAAAACAATCATTAATTATATTTTTTTATTTTAATTAAAAAAAATGGAATAGCAATTACTTTATCCCTTTCATAAACAAACAAATAAAATTAAAAATAATTACAATTTGAAATATACAATATTGCATAAACAAATCATTCATTACATTATTAATTTTAATTCAAAATTACAAAAAATAAAATGGAATAGCATTTACTTAAACCCCTTCATAATCAAACAAATAAAATTAAGCTACCTATTATTATATATCATTTATTTTAAATAATAATCAAGTAAAACATTATTATATAAATAATTTATTTTAAATTTTAGAAATCAACTATAAGTTGAAACTAGACAATTATGTACAGACCATATTTATGAATTTACATAAGCAAATATATATTTTTATTATAAAATAAATTAAAATACTTGTTAAATCTTATTGTGTAACCAAAAACAATTTTGATGAGTAATATATTGAATAAAAAATAATTAATTTTATATTTATTAAATATCATAAAGTAGAATATATTTTTTTAAAGTTGTAATTGTAGAATTTGTGTCAAGTGGCTATTTTGAAATGTAGCTTCACAATTGTTATATTTTTTTTTTGAGGTAATGAACATTAAACTTCAAAATGTGAAATTTTAATTATAGATATTAAATTCTAAAATTTGTAAAATTAGATATACCAAATTTTAAAATGAATTTAAGATACATAATATTGCATACAAAACTTTTCCTAATAACATAAAAAAATTTAAATTTTAGATGCACAATGTTACATACAAAATTTTTATGGATTATCTTTTGTTGACACGGAATATCTTAAATTTCCAATAAATAAAAAGAAAATTATTATAAAATTTAAAACTATAAAATTAAACACTACATTGCATCGAAATTAAAAATAAATAAAAAGTAATAATAAACTCTGTATTGAAATTAATTTAAATTATAAAATATTGCATAAAAAAATAGTTCATTATAATTATAATGAATTTATTAGGATTTTATATATTATATTGAAATATACATTATTCCATAAAACAATCATAGTTATAAGTTACATTGCGTCCAAATTAAAAATAAATAAAAATAACAATAATCCTTGCATTGATATTAATTTGAAATATAAAATATGGCATAAAACAATAGTTCATTATAATTATAATGAATTAATTACAATTTTATATATTATATTGAAATATACATTATTACATAAAACAATCATTAGTTACAGTTATAAGCTATAGTTATAAAAAAATAATTATTTTATATATTATATTTAAATATTTAATAGAAAATTGAAATTTTTAATAAAATTATAGGTCAATAAATAATATACAATTATAAAGAAAATATCATACAATTTAGTAAAAAAAAAAAATCAAGTTTGAAACTTTTGTATTTATATTGAGATATACATTATTGCATAAGACAATCATTAGTTATACTTATAAGTTATAATATAAAAAATTAATTATTATTTTATATATTATATTTAAATATTTGATGGAAAAACTGAAATTTTTAATAAAATTATAGGTCAATAAACAATATACAATTATAAAGCAAATATCATACAATTTAGTACCCAAAAAAAAATCAAGTTTGAAAATTTTATATATTATATTGAAATATACATTATTGCATAAGAGAATCATTAGTTACATTTATAAGTTATAGTTATAAAAAATTAATTATTATTTTATATATTACATTTAAATATTTGACGGAAAAACTGAAATTTTTAATAAAATTATAGGTCAATAAACAATATACAATTATAAAGCAAATATCATACAATTTAGTACAAAAAAAAATCAAGTTTGAAAATTTTATATATTTAAATTAATTTGAAATACACAAATATTGTATTTAGTACTCATCATTATATTATTATGTTAATATAATGATAACATTTAAAATAAAAATAAAAAATTATGCTTCAACAATTATTAACTCACATATTTTGTTTGTTTTTTTTTTTTTTCCAAACTGAAGTCACACATGAGAATTATCCAATTTTAGCATATTGAATTTATTTAAAAATGCACAATTTCACACACTTGTATGATAAGTGTAAAGGAATTTAAGTGACAATATATAAAATAATACATTTAATTCAAAGTTTTGAATTCTGTATTTATCAAATTTACACATTTTATAAACAACAATGTTTTTATAAAACAAAAAATTATTATAAAATTAAATATAACACAAATGCAATAGATTGCAAATATTTAAATCCTAGAAAATAGATTGCAAATATTCCTTCATAACCTCCAAACCATGATAGCTTGGTAAAAATTGAGAGAGGATTTTTTAAATTGTGATGGTACCAACAAAACACTTTTTTTTTTACAACATCATCTCCATATGTTCAAAAACTGTATCTGAACATAGTGACTAAAACAGGAAAATAACAGAATTACAAAATATGGAAAAATCCGCCTTAAAGATTCCTCTGACACATGTTACAAAATTAAGGAGTTTCTTTGTAAATAATCTTGTTCAAAAAAAAACCTCTTTTTTACTTTTTGAAATTCATCACCACCTATTTGAAATCTATGTTTGAACATAGTGACTAAGACATGAAAAATGTTGGGAACTGCCATTTTAGGGCAAACCACCCTTTTAGAGTTTAATTTAGAATCCCTCTCTTAGGCTTGAAAACTCTGACTAATGTCACATAAAGGTTTAATAAGGGTAAATCTTCTTGAAAAGTGGTTTGGGCACTTGAAAAGCAGTTTGGAAACTCATATTTTTAAACTTGCTATGGGTGTTAAGAAATATTTTTGTAGTGTCACTTGTAGACTTTCAATAAGTTGATTTTGTTGCAAAAACTTAAGTAACACTTAGTATTAGGTGACATAATTTTTTATAAATGTTCCTAAGATTATGTTACATTTCCACAAAAAAAAATCATAGGCCATTACATAACCCCTTGCACAATGAATTGATAATCATAACCTTTGGACTTTTAAGAAAGGTACAAACTTTGGTGCTAACACATCCCCCCTATCCCCCTCTTGGATCCTATGCACACCCCCATCGAGGAATATATAAATTCAATTAATAATATTAGTGAATTAAGATTCTTGTATGAATACCTTCTACTATTTCAACCATAGTATTTCTATATTTCGCTTCACTAGGTACATTTGGTGATTTTTCTTGAGGAGAGACCAAGTGTCCATTTCCCTCCATTTTCATGAATAGAAACTTCTATATATTATCAACCTTGGCTTTCATTAAGCTAACCAACTCTTCTCTTTCCATGTACTTCACTTCCTAATACCACATATGAATTTTCATCCCTTTTCCTATTTTTCTCAAATACCAACTTTGGACCATCATCTCTACCTTGAGTCTTGTCTATTCTTGTTCTTCCAATTGTAGGTTGTTTTCCCACATTTAGTGCTAGTTACTCCAACGTAGGGTCTGGTCACCTCTCATCAGTGTTCTACATGAATTCTCATACTATAACCTACATATGCTATATAATCTCTACCCACTTGTACACTGCACAATGTTGATCTCTACATTTATCCATGGAAAACTAATAATACAAATTCACCGTTGCATTCTTGATCGGATTCAAGCCACTCCTTGATGTCTAGGTTCACCCAAACCTGAACCAATTTGAAGGTGTGAGAACTTGAATGGGAAAGGAAAGGGACAATAAATACCAAAGCATATCACGGTAAAATTGGATTTCTTATATCCAATTCTTAAATAAGTCCTCCATCATCATCTTGACATATGAAAATTATAATGGATAGAAAAAAAAGTTTAAGGGTGTACTCTAATAGATGTTTTGGCCCTTTTCTAGGAAGCTTTCATGGTCCATTTTTTCGTAAATGGAGTAGGTATTTTTTAGAATTGTAATTTTGAGTTTTGTAATTGTTGGAAATACTGAGGGGGGGGTGAATCAATATTTCTTTTCAATTGTTCTTTTTATCGCCAAAAACATTTATATATGGAACACAGAAATAGATAGCTGGAGTAAATGCTTTTATTAATATAATCTGTTCAATGAAATAGATACAATATATAAATTGTTGCAATTAGTTTCCAAGCACCAACTTGTACGTTTGTGAGGCTCCAACCTCCAGAGCACCAACTTTGTTTTGCCAAGGAAATAGTCCTGGACTTAGGAGCACCAACTCCAAAGGACTGCAATCCTTTCAGTTCTGAGGCTCCAACCCTTTATTATAAACTGTTAGAATCTGTATTTCTATAGTTCTCTACTCCCAAGCCTGCTGAGCATATGCTTCACTTCTGTTATCCTGCTTCTCTAGCCTCTGCCTGAACTTCAGCTTCCTCTTACTCTGATTATTCACACGCACACAACACTTTCCTTGTTTTTCCTGTTTTATGTATTCCTGATGCCTTTGACTGTTGGTTTTTTCTTTCCGTTGGATCTTCGGCTTCCTCAACGCTCGCTTCAGCTTCCTCTGCGCTTGCTTGCCTCTTCAGCTTCCTGATTCTTCATATCGCTTTGGCTTCCTCTGCGCTGGCTTGTCCTTTGGCTTCCCGAATTTCGGATTCCTTTGTCTCTTCCAGTTCAACAACAATCCAGGGACACGTAAATTCATAAGAGAGGACCGATATACACAGAGAAAACATGTTGCATATTAAGAATTGTAACAAAGCCCCTTTTTCAATAATAATAGGCATACACAGGACTTTATTGTTTTACGTAGAGACTGTACCAATCAGAAGGCCCCACCTACCACGTCACCATCACAATCGCAATCGCCATCGTTCAATCCAACTGAACTATTGAAACCGTTATTATAAGCTTTTGGCCTAAGAAACCCCGGGCAATACAAATATTGAAATACACAAAAATATATGAAAAAACCCGACCGAAATGCTTAAGGGCAGACTTAAAAATCATTACACCCGCATCTATAACTGCATCGGGTCCGTTGTGATATCACAATTGATAGTCGCAGCTTCTAGAAGTCCTATATAAGTCTGATGGCTGATGGCCGATTCTCCTGTGGATGCGATATAGCATTAAGTCAAACTGTAATGTTGCATTGAGTCCGCAACATATATCGTAATTGATGCTTTCAGGAGTGACAACCCTTTGTATATTGTAATATGCGAGTACCAATAAGCGGATGCAATATAACAATCGACCATTGCATAATGTTGTAGGGGGTCCGCAACATATATATATATATATATATATATATATATATATATATATATATAATATATATTATATATATATATATTATATATATATATATATATATATATATATATATATATTGCAGTCAAGGATTTCGGGTAGTGGTTCATAATAGAACCCGCCGATTATATATATACTCTGCCTCTCTACTCCGATATATATATATTTTCCACCTCCGATATTGTATTCCAATATATACACTATTTTCCGCCTCCGATAGTGTATATTGCATATATATATTATATGTTGCTTTGCCTCTTCCTTTAGCCTTCATGTCTTTTGCTCTTCCTCTATGCTCCTCTGATCGGTCTTCCAATAGTTCTTCTGTGGCATATATTGCTCCCGATAGTCCTTGTTTGGCATATATTACTCCCGATATGGCTCCTCCTGAGCTCTGATAGCTCTGTTTTGCTCCTCCAATAGCTCTGCTTTGCTCCTCCGATATGCTCTGCTTTTATATACTGCAATACTCCTCCTGTAGCTCCGATAGCTCTTTTTGCCTCCTCTGGCTCCTAGAATATTTCCATATTGACACCAATGACAATATATGTCAACAATCTCCCCCTTTGTTATTAATGGCAATATTCTTCTTCTCTCTCCCATTGACATCAATGGCAAAGAAATGCATACAGACTCCCCCTTTTGTACTCCTCCCCCTCCTCCCCCTGTCTGCAACATCTTTATGAATGAACTTAAGTGATGTTAAAGAGATAACCCCCATCATTTGACGAAGATGTTCAAATGCTTCTCAAGGAAGAGGTTTTCTGAAAATATCGGCTATCTGCTCCTTAGTGTTGATATATTCCAAGATGATGTTTTATTCAACTACTTGTTCACGAAGTAAATGATACTTGATTGGTATACGTTTGGTCTTTGAGTGCATCACTGGATTTTTGTTGAGACTGATAACACTTTTGTTATCACAATAGATGGTAATTGGTTGATCTGTACCTATGTTGACATCTTTTAGAGCTTCCTTCATCCATAGTATTTGAGTAAAATAGTCTGTTGCAGCTATATACTCAGCTTCGGGTGTGGATAATGATATGGATGTATTTCTTTTACTGAGCCAAGATACTAAACAACCTCCCAGGAAGAATGCATTTCCACTAGTAATTTTTCAATCATCTACACTTTCGGCCCAATCAACATCGGTGTATGCAATTACAGTCAGAGTTGAGCTCTTAGGGTACCAAAGACCGAAATCAGGAGTTCCTTTCATGTATCCGAGAATTCTTTTTACAACTAACAAATGGGATTGTTTTGGAGCTGATTGAAATCTTCCAACCATTCCTACTGCCTGCATTATATCGGGTCTCGTAGTAGTTAAGTACAGAAGGGCTCCAATTATTAACCTGTAATGAGTTGCATCTGCTGGAGGGGTGTCATCATTTTTGCTCAATTTGCAATTTGTGGTCATAGGTGTGCTCATGGGTGCACACTCTTCCATTCCATATCTTTTAAGCATGTCTGTAAGATATTTGGCTTGAGATATAAACAATCCTGCTCTGGTTTGAGATACTTGTAGTCCAAGGAAGTGAGATAACTCTCCTATCATTGACATCTCGAACTCTTTTGACATTTTTTGAGAAAATTAATTGCTCATCTCATCATTATTGCTAGCAAAAATCAGATCATCAACATAAACAAGTGTGACTAGTAACTTACCTTCATCTGTCTTTATGTAGAGATTACTTCCCGCCACTCCCTTCTTGAAGCCTTATTGTTGTAGATAGTGATCTAATCTTGCAAACCAAGCTCTAGGAGCTTGTTTTAACCCATATAATTCCTTTTTCAACTAACAGACCAAGTCTTTTCCTTTTGTTAGGTCAAACCCTTCTGGTTGCTCCATGTAGACTTCTTCCTTGAGTTCCCCATTCAGAAATGCCGATTTTACACCCATTTGATAGATTTTGAATCCTTTTGAGCAAGAAAATGCCAAGAACATCCTGATAGCTTCCACACGAGCTATTGGTGCAAATGTTTCTTCAAAGTCAATTCCTTCAATTTGTGAATAGCCTTTACAAACAAGTCTTGCCTTGTTTCTGATGATTTGTCCATCTTCATTCATTTTGTTTTTGAATACCCACTTGGTTCCTATTATGTTTTTGTTCTTTGGATGAGGTACTAGCTCCCATGTCTCATTCTTCTCAATTTGGGACATTTCTTCTTCCATGGCTTTTACCCAATGAGAATCCTTACTTTCTTGAGTATATGTCTCTGGTTCTATAATGGATAGAAGAGAAATATTGTTTTTCTTGGGTGTACTTATTATCCTTCTTCGGGTTTGCATCCCTTCATCTCTATTGCCAATAATCTGCTCTTCTGGATGATATTTTTGGAGAAACTTCATATTTGAAGGGGTTTGAGGTGGTTCTTTTTCCTTGGCTTCTTCTTGATCTATTTATTCTTTTTTGGGTTCTTCTTCTTCAATGAGAGGATTAGCTTTGTGTTCTTCAATTTCTTTTTCTGGAAGGTCTTCATCAATATTTATATCAATGCTTTCCACTATTTTCCTTGATCAATTATTGTAGCACTTGTAGGCTTTGCTCCGTGTAGAGTATCGAAGGAAGATCCCTTCATCGACCCGAGAATTAAACTTTCCTGGTGAGCCATCATTGATTTTTATGAAGCACTTGCTTCAAAAATCTTGAAGTAATTTACTGAAGCAGGCCTTCCTTTCCATAATTCATAAGGAATTTTTTCATAATTTGGTCTTAATTGAGTTCGATTCAAGGTATAGACAACTATCCTGATTGCTTCTCTCCAGAAGTTTGGCTACAAATCTACTGCTGATAACATTGTTCTTACCATTTCTTGAACTATTCGGTTTCTTCTTTCAACTACCCCATTTTGCTGGGGTGTTATGGCAGCAGATAAATTTTCTCTTTTAATTCCATGTATTTTACAGAATTCATTAAATTCTTTTGATGTGAATTCTCCCCCTATATATGTTCTGAGGCAGTTAATCTTTGAGTCCTTTTCATTTTCTACAAGAGCTTTAAGATTCTTAAGGCACTCAAATGCTTCATATTTATATTTTATAAAATATATCCACATCATTCTAATATAGTCATCAACAAATAAAACAAAATACCTTTCTCCTTGGAGTGCCAGATTTCTAGTTGGTCCACATAAATCAACACGGATGATGTCCAAAGGATTTGATGTAGAGAACTCCTTGGTCTTGTGGCTAGTTCTGGTTTTCTTTCCATGTTGACATGGACCACATATTCCTTGATTTGGTTTGAATAACTTTGGGATGTCTCGTACAACTTTAATCTTGCTGATATTGATCAAGTTCTCAAAGCTTGTATGTCCAAGTCACTTGTGCCACAACCAACTTTAATCTGTTTGACTTAAGTAGCATTTATCTTATTGAATCTTGTTCAGAATGTAAATGTTGTCTGGTGTTCTAACCCCTTTCACCACAAGTTCCCCTGAGGAAGAGTTCCCTATTTCACAGTCTTTGGTGCTAAAGACAACACTATGTCCTTGATCACAAATTTGGCTAACCTTCAGGAGGTTGTGTTTGAACCCATTTACTAGTAGAGCATTTTTAGCTTTTCCTTTTCCATTGATAAGATTAACAATTCCTTTTCCAACAATTATGGCAGATCCACTTCCAAAGGATGCATTTCATTCCCTTTTGCTCAATGAGACAAACTTCCTTTTATCCCTTGTCATGTGTCTGGAGCACCCACTATCCACAAACCAATGATTTTCATTATTTTGAGCATATAGAGCCAGGTCACATTTATCCGTGTTGGGATTCTCACTTCTTGCTTTTCCTCTTTTGAGTGGGCAATTTTGTTCATAGTTTCCATTATTGTTCATAGTGTCCATTATTGTAGCATAATGAGCAAATCAGATCGAATTTGGTCAAGGGATCAAACGAATTGTAGGTCTTGATTTGTCCCTGCCTTTTGGGGCCATATGTTTTGTTTATTTGATCCTTTAATTTTGGTGTTTCATTCTTGCGAGCCATGCAATGTCTGGCTTGATGACCAAAATTATTACAATAGAAAAAATGTCCAAGAAAGATAGTTTTTTACCTGTTGTAATAGCCATGATTTGAATCAACATTCTTACTTGGAATTACTCCCGCTTCATTCTTTGGATTTGAGATGGGCCTTTGATGGAATACTGGTTTGTATCTATTGTAATATCCATGATTCGAATCCACATTCTTCTTTGTAGTTATTCTCTCTTCATTCTTTGGATCTGGGATGCGCCTTTGATGAGATATTCTTTCTTCTTTTGGGTTGCTGGAAAGTGCATCGACATAGATTTTCACACTATTCTTAGTGCTCGATGATTATCCTTTAAAACCTATTCCAGATTTGTCATGTTGAGGTTTTTTACTTTTTAAGATAGTCTCAAGTATTTGAGAGCTTTTCCAACCCTTTTTAACTTGCTCCAATTCCTTCCTCAGAGATACTATTTCGGCTTCACGTTCTTCGCAAGTTTCTTCTTTTTCTTTTAGTTTTGTTTCCATGAGATCTTCCCTTCTTTTTGTTTCCTCGTTTTCTACCTTGAGAGAAATGATTTTATTCTGTAATTTCTCATTTTCTTCAATGGCACTTATTAACAGTTCATCTACATTTCCTTCTAGCCCTGAGTCATCATCATTTGTGAATGCCATGAATAATGTTTCTTGGCTTTTAGCATGGTCACTTTCTTCATCTGATTTTTTTTTTATGACTACAAATTCATCTTCATCAGATTCATCTTGCTTAGAGAAGAGGTTCTTCTTACTTATCCATTTCCTTTTGTATACCATTCTTTTAGAATTTTCTTCATCATCCCTATCATGCTTATGAGGACATTTAGCAGCATAATGGCCTATTTTTCCACATTTGAAATAGATAAGAGGGTACTTACCTTTTACTTAGATCCTTTCTTCAACTTTTGTACAAATTGTGCCAATTCAGATTCCACATCGGAGTCATCACTATTGTCATTTCTTTCTTTCCCCTTCTTTGATTTTGAAGCCTTGACTACTACATCTTTGGAGCTTGGGCCACCTTTTCTCATATCATATGCAATGAGAATTCCATGGAGTTCATCCATATTGAGAGTATCTAGATCCTTTATTTCTTCTATGGCACTTATTTTGGAGTCAAATCTGTCTAGAAGAGATCTTATGACCTTTTGAACAATGGTACTTTCTTCAATGTTTTCGTCCAATCCTTTAAGAGAGTTGACCACTTCAACTACTCGGAGAAAGTATGATGCAATATAATTTCAAATTGCCTTCTATGAGTTTGAAGCTTTGCCTTCTTCACTTTTGAGTCCCCATCGTATAAGCCAATTAGCTTATCCCACATTTCTTTGGTAGAGTTACAATTCATGACTTTTGTAAACTCGGAATCAGTGATTCCACTAATGATGGAGTTCAAGGCTTTTGCATTTGCAATATAGGCTTTCCTCTCATCTTGATCTGTTGGAAGAGTGGAAGGAATTGGGTACTCATTTAGAACTGAATGCTAGACTTCAGGTCCAAGGGACATTAAGTAGTAGGTCATTCTCTTTTTCCAGAAACCAAAATTGGTGTTGTCAAATAGAGGAGGTCTTCTTGACACTTCGTGATTTCTCATCCTGACTACAAATCCTTATTCAAGTTGTTAGGCTAATATGAAGAAGCCCACTCTGATACCAATTGTTGGAAATACTAGGGGGTGTGAATTAGTATTTCGTTTCAATTGTTCTTTTTATCACCAAAAACATTTATATATGGAACACATAAATAGATAGCTGGAATAAATGCTTTTATTAATATAATATGTGCAATGAAATAGATACAATATATAAATTGTTGCAATCAATTTCCAAGCACCAACTTTGATGTTTGTGAGGCTCCAACCTCTAGAGCACTAACTCTGTTTTGCCAAGGCAACAATCTTGGACTTAGGAGCACCAACACCCAAGGACTCCAATCCTTTCAGTTCTAAGGCTCCAACCCTTTATTATAAATTGTTAGAATCTGTATTACTATAGTTCTCTGCTCCCAAGCCTGTTGAGCTTATGCTTCACTTCTGTTCCCCTACTTCTCCAGCCTATGCCTGAACTTCAGCTTCCTCTTACTCTGATTATTCACATGCACACCACACTTACCTTTTTTTTCCTATTTTATGTATTCCTGATACCTCTGACTGTTGGTTTCCGCTTTCTGCTTGCTCTTCAGTTTCCTCAACGCTCGCTTCAACTTCCTCTACGCTTGCTTGCCTCTTTGGCTTCTTGATTCTTCATGTCACTTTGGCTTCCTCTACGCTGGCTTGTCCTTCGACTTCCCATCTTCTGGCTTCCTCTGTCTCTTCGAGTTCACCAACACTCTAGGGACACGTAAATTCATAAGAGAGGACCGAAATACACAGAGAAAACATGTTTCATATTAAAAACTGTAATAGAGCCCCTTGTTCAATAATAATAGGAATACACAGGACTTTATTGTTTTACGGAGAGACTGTACCAATCAGGAGACCCCACCTGCCACGTCACCATTGCAATCGCAATCGCTATTGTTTAGGCCCAGTGAACTATCGTAACCGTTATTATAAGCTTTTGGCCTAAAAATCCCCAGGCAATACAAATATTGAAATACACAGGAATATATGAAAAAACCTGACTGAAATGCTTAAGCACGGACTTCAAAATCATTACACCTACATCTATAACTGCATTAGGTCCGCTATGTAATCGCAATTGGAAGTCGCAGCTTCCAGAAGTCTTGTATAAGTCTGATGGTCAATGGCCCATTCTCCTGCAGATGTGATATAACATTAATTCAAACTGTAATGTTGCATCGAGTCCGCAACATATATGGCAATCGACACTTTCAGGAGTGATAGCCCTTTGTATATTGCGATATGCGAGTACTGATAGGCTCATAGTAGAACCCACCGATTATATATATACTCTGCCTCTATACTCCAATATATATATATATATATATATATATATATATATATATTTCCGCCTCTCATAGTGTATTCCGATATATACACTATTTTCCGCCTCTCATAGTGTATATTGCATATATATATTATATGTTGCTCTGCCTCTGCACTTGTAGACTTTAGGGCAAGCCACTGTTTTAAAGTTAATTTAGAATCCCTCTTTTAGGCTTGAAAACTCTAACTAATGTCATATCAAGGTTTAACAAGGGTAAATCTTCTTGCAAAATGGTTTGGGCACTTGAAAAGCAGTTTGGAAACTCATATTTTTAAACTTGCTCTGGGTGTTAAGAAATATTTTTGTAGTGTCACTTGTAGACTTTCCTTTGCTAAATCTGATCGTTCCGCTCTTTTGCTAGTTATTTATGGAGGATGGGTTTGTTTACTCGATATTTCATGAGAGTCAGGGGTGAATTATGTGAGAAACCCAACTGTGTCGATGTTTTATTGAAAAACAAAAATGAATTATTGCTTTCTTAATTTCTTGGAGCTTTTTCAACAAAAGCACTGCTTTTCAAGATCTGACCGTTAAGCTACTTTTCTAAATCTGATTGTTCCGTTATTTTAGTAAAACTTAGTTGTCAAGGGTGGATGGGTTTTCTTGCGAAGAATTCGATATCTGATAAGGCTTCAAAACACTGTCAGCCCTAGGTGAATTATGTGAGAAACCCGTAGATGTTTTGGTTTTGATTTTATTTTTTCTTTGAGGCTTCCCAAAGTTCGAAACCAGAATCAGCTGATTCAGTTAAGGGTTGATGAAATTTAGATAAGGATTGATGATTGTTCAGGATTTTCTTGCACAGGGAGGACTTGATCCAAGTCTCAGTTAGGGCGCTTTGATGGATCTTCTGATTAAAGGTATGAAAACTCTTTCCAATTTAGAATTATTGCTCTGCAACTGTGCTCTTTTGAGATTTTTCTGTTAAGATATCTTGTTAGCTTGCAGCGCATTGCTTACCGTATTTAATTTTAAAGAATTACATATAATTCAGATAGATGCTACTAGAGTAACACAAAGCTTTTGATTGTTTACATTAAGGTTCAGTTGGGGAATTATTTTGGCAAATCATTTGAGAAATTAACATTTGGGGAAACATTTTGGTTTAATTAGTTTAACATTCTTTGCTACATTAAGGTTCAGTTGGGGAATTATTTGGCAAATCATTTCAGACAATGGTATTTGGGGAAACATTTTGGTTTAATTAGTTTAGCATTCTTTGCTACCATACAAATGTAAGCATGTTGGGAGAAACGCAGCCACATTGAAGAAATATTGATTTTTTACTTTCATGCAAATTAAGCCAAGTTGTTGAATGATATCCTGTTGGTGATTTTTTTTTGTTGCTTTTCAATCTGCATTTCAACCCATATCACACATATCTATTCAGTGCCAAAATATTACACAACTTCTATTTTGTCTTTTAATCAACCCAAGGCCCACTGTTTTTAAAAACCGAGGGTTCTTTTAGACTTACTTTGATTACCGCAACACCGCATGCTCCATGACATACTTTTTTAGACATACCTTGAGAAAATACGCTTATATTGTTTGTTGCGGTTGGAAAAAGAAAAAACCCTCTTTATCAATGACAATCCTTATTACTTGAAATCCTTTTACCTTCACTTCAATCAAGATTTTTATTAGAATTTATATATAAAAACTATATTTAAATTTATATGAGAAAATTAAATTCTAATGTAAATGTTTTTTTATATTGATTTTGCATATGTGTTTTATCAAATCTTTCAACTACAACATGTATATATGTAAATTCTTATAAATCTACACTGTGTTAGAGTAGGGTAGGCTAAGGTAAAGTGGGTTATGATAGACTAAAATAGACTAAGCTACTCAAGGATATAATCGAAAAATCTTGACTAGGCTATTCTAGGGT
The DNA here is from genome assembly GCA_031772625.1 of Pinus tabuliformis. Lineage (NCBI taxonomy): Eukaryota > Viridiplantae > Streptophyta > Pinopsida > Pinales > Pinaceae > Pinus > Pinus tabuliformis. The sequence continues at coordinate 1,546,648,714 of CM062816.1, read as the reverse complement.
AAGCTAGAGTAGCCCATGGTACTCTAGAGTAGGGTAAAGTAAGCTAGAGTAGGCTAGGCTAGGCTAGGTTAAGCTAGAGCGGGTTAGAGTAGGCTAGGCTAGGGTAGGCTAGAGTAGGCTGGAGTAGGCTAAGTTATGCTAGACTATAGTAGCCCACGCTAGGCTAGGATATCTAGAGTAAGATAGCGTATGTTAGGCTAGAGTAGGGTAGGGTAGGGTAGGTTAGGCTATAGAAGGTTAGGCTAGGCAAGAGTAGAATATGCTAGGCTAGAGTAACCTGGAGTTGGATAGGATAGGCTAGAATAAGCTAGGCTAGGGTAAACTAGGCTAGAGTAGGATAGGCTAAGCTAGGCTAGGCTAGAGTAGGCTATGGTAGGCAAGAATAGGATAGGCTAGGCTAGGATAGAGTAGGATATAGATGGCTACGCTAGGATTAGCTTGTCTAGAGTAAGCTAGGCTAGGCTATGCTAGGATATAGTAGGCTAGGCTAGACTAGGATAGACTAGGCTAGGCTAGGTAAGGCAAGAGTAGACTAGTCTAGACTAGAGTAGGCTAGGGAAGAGTAGGGTAGTGCAAGGCTAGGTTAGGCTAGACATTAATAAGCCAGGCTACGTTAGAGTATGCTAGGAAACAATAGTGTAGGGATAGGTTAGGGTAGGGTAGACTAGGGTGGGCTAGGGTATGCTCAATAGAATAGACTAAGCTAGAGTATTCTAGGTTAGGATAGGTTAGGCTAGGGTAGTCTAAGCTATGCTATAGTAGGCTAGGATAGGCTAGGCTACATTAGGCTAGAGTAGTCTAGGCTAAAGTAGGCTAGTCTATAATAAGATAGGTTAGAGTAGGCTAGGCTAGGCTAGGATAGGTTAGATTAGCCTCTTCTAGAGTATGTTTAAGATAAGCTAGTGTAGGTTAAGCTAGGATAGGTAAGGCTCTAGTAGGCTATGCTAGAGTAGTCTATGTTAGGCTAAAGTAGGCTAGGTTAGGCCAGAGTAAGCTAGGATAAAGTATGATATGCTAGAGTATTCTAGGCTAGAGGATTCTAGGCTAGAATAAGCTAGGATAGAGTAGTTTAGGCTAGGCTAGAGTAGGTTAGGATAGGCTAGAGTAGAGTAGGCTAGACTAAAGTAGGATAGGCTAGGCTAGAGTAGTCTATGCTAGGCTAAAGTAGGACAGGCTAGGCTAGAGTATGATACACTAGATTATTCTAGGCTAGAATAAGCTAGGAGAGAGTAGGGTAGGCTAAGGCTAGAGTAGGTTACGCTATGCTAAGATAAACAAGGTTAGGATAGGCTAGGTTAGAGTAGGTTAGGCTAGAGTAATCTATGTTAGGCTAAAGTAGCCTAGGCTAGGCTACAATATGATACACTAGATTATTCTAGGCTAGAATAACCTAAGATAGAGTAGGCTAGGTTAAGGCTAGAGTAGGTTAGGCTATGCTAGGATAAAGTACGTTATGATAGGCTAGGGTAGGCTAAAGTAGGATAGTCTAGGATAGAGTAGGTTAGGAAAGGGTATGCTAGAGTAGGCTAGGATATGCTAGAGTAGGCTAGATTAACCTAGGCTAGGCTAGAATAGGCTAAGCTAGGGTAGGTTAGAGTAGGCTAAACTAGATTAGGCTAGGCTATGCTAGACTATGTTAGAGTAGGCTAGGCTATTGTAAGCTACATTAAGCTATCGTATGCTACAATAGATTAGGCTAGGGAAGTGTAGACTACGCTAGGCTAGGTTAGCCTATGCTATATTAGGTAGGTTAAATGATAAAATAGGCTAGGTTTTCCTTAAGTACGCTATGATAGGCTGAAGCAGAGTAGGCTAGGTTAGTCTAGACTAGAGAGTAAAGTAGAGTGGGATAGGCTAGGCTAGGGTGCATTCAAACTGAGTAGGCTAGGCTAGGCTAGAGTAGGCTCAAACTGAGTAGGATAGGCTGGGCTAGAGTAGGATAAAGTAGGCTAGAGTATTTTAAACCAGGATAAGCTATGACAGAGTAGGTTATCCTCACATAGGCTAACCTAGAGTAGGGTTGACTATGTTAGAGTAGGCTAGGTTGGGTTAGAATATCTTAAGCTAGGCTAGGTTAGCATATGTTAGTATAGGCTAGCTTTGTGTAGGCTATGCAAAAATATGCTAGGATAGGATAGGATAAGCTAAGTTATTGTAGGTTAAGCTAAGGTAGAGTAGGCTTGCTAGGCTAGAGTGGGCTAAGCTAAGCTAAAGTAGGCTAGTCTTGGCTATAGTACGTTAGGCTAGGGTTGGCTAGGTAAGACAAGAGTAATATGGGCTAGAGTAGGCTTGGTTATGATAAGTAATGTAAGGTTATGCTACGCCAAGCTAAGCTAAAGTATGCTAGTCTTGAGTAGTCTAGGATAGGCTATGCTAGGCTAGAGGTGGTTAGAGTAGGCTAAATTAGGCTAGGCTAGGCTAGGTTAGGCTAGATTTGGCCAGGGTAGAGCAAGCTAGGTTACAGTAGGCTAGGGGGTTCTTCAAGAATCTTTAATTTATAGAGGTACATGTAAATAGCTGGTTTGTATGGTATTCTAGTGTAGGTTGGGATAGGTTAGAGTAGGTTAGGCTAGGCTAGAATATGCTAGGCTAGGCTAGGCTACAATAGGTTAGGCTGGAGTAGGGTAGTCAAGGGTAGGTTAAGCTAGAGTAGGTTAAAAAAACTATGTTAGGCTAGAATGGGTTATGTTTGAGTAGGCTAGGCTAGAGTGGGTTGTGCTTGAGTAGACTAGGGTAGAATAGAGCAGGCTATGCTAAACTAGTTTAGGCTAACCTAGAGTGGGCTAGGCTCTACTAAAGTAGTCTAGGCTAGCGTAGACTAGGCTAGGGAGGTATTAATGCTCTGCTTGGTGCTCTTGCAAGGTTGCATTGATACAAGGAATATTCTTTGCCACATCATTGACAATGGAGGATTCTTGAATGTTCTATAAGTGTTCTATCAATCTCATATTTTAGGGACAATTTCATATCATTTGGGGTTCTTTTCATCCCCGATACTTTAAACACTCTTTGTCTTTTCCATTAAATCCTTTATTATTAAATTTTACTTATTTATGCCTGGTATGATTCTACATTTGATTCCTTTAAGTTTTATTCTTATTTTTATTAAAACTTCGGTTCTAACTCCCCTTACCAGATTGCTTAAATTACCCAAGTTTCCTCCTTTTCCACCTTCGAAAAATATTTCTTTCTTCTTATTAGGCCACAATTTCAAATTCTCATCTCTTTTCCTAGCATGTTGGTAACAAAGTTTTTCTTTTATAATAACCTCATCCATGGTGTTGGGATTATCGTACTTGATTTCTTCCTTAAAAGAGAGTGGGAGGCAATTTATAAAGCATTGTACTTTATCTCTTTCTTCCCTTATGTGTGGTATATATCACAAAAAATGTGTGAATTTTGTTATTAACTCATCCACTAACATTTAGCCAAGCTTTAAATCATGAGATTATTTGGCTTTATCATTAAAATAATGTTTTGTTAAATATTTTTTTCAATGATTCAATGAAGTTATTTCTAATTAGCATCTTCATTTTCTAAATTATGCATTTCTCTCACTTCTTCCCGCCAGAGGTAAGCTTTTCCCTCTAGTTGGTAGGTAGCAAATTTAGCTTTTAGTTTAGCAGATAGTCATAAACTTGATAATATTTGTTGATATTAAGTATACATGCTTCTGTTGCTTCTTCGAATTCCCCATCATATGTTGGGAGCTTGATCTTTTTATATTCTCCTTGTAACTCCATTTTGGGCTTCTTTCCGAGCTTATAATGAATTTTTAATGAAATGCTCTCTTCCCCTTTAGATTTTCCTTTCTAACTTTCAACCATCTCTTCAAAGGTATTCTTCTTTGATTTCTCTCCTCAATTTTCTTCCTCCCTCATTATTTCTACGATCTTGGGATTAGACTTGTATGCCAGTTTTTTAATTAGTTTTTCTTGTTCTACACTAGATTTTAGTAGGTGTTCATGTCTAGCATGAACATTCACTTACTCTATTTACAAATCCTTCATCATATTCAATAATTCTCTAGTGGGTACTTGCGCCGATTGACCCAAATGCACATAGGTTTTTTCTTCACCTATTTGGGTATCTCCTTGTGCTTCTACCAATTTTTTCCTTCTATTTACACTTCCTTATATTATATGAAAAATAAAACATTCATTTTGTTAAACAGAATCATGGTCAACACAAAGGTTACAAAATTAAAATTCTTTTTCTCTCATACCACATGTAACACCCCTCTAAAATTACTTAGAAGTAGCTACAAATTATCATTCATTTTTGTTTTAGATATAAATACCCTTAATAAAACATATGCATAAATTGATATATCTACTAAAATGCTCTTGGAACTCTTCTATATTGATATATGACATGGAACTCAACTTAAGTAATTTGTTATAGCTCAATGTTTTATGTCTATTACTTGGGGTATTACTGTTTGGGATGTTGGTCTATCCAACTCTTTCTAATAGTTAAGTATTAATATCATACTATTTGGGATGTTGGCACGAGCTAGCCAACACTAGAAAGTTTCATCTTTCTACATAGGAAATATCACATTGCATCTCATATTCCTCACCTCATATCGAATTGTGATCAAACCCTTCTAAATACAATACTCTATAAGTTGCAAGACTAATCCTTAATGCCCAATGTCATCCATGCCACCCTTGTGTTGATTACATGGCATGGTGGGACATGGTGGTACATGGTGGTAGTCTACACTTCCTCAAAACTAATTCCCACCAATTCCACTATCACTATGTTGATCTACCGTGATCAAAGTATAAATAAATATTAATTAAAAGCTTATTAAAAATATTATATGATATAAAATATAAATATCAATTTTAAATTGATTTAAAATATGGTTACAATGCTAATTTTGTTTTTTTAAATATAATGATAACAAAAGCATAAACATGTAGTACAAATTTATCTATTTTTAAAATATCATGTTTATAGAGTATTACAAGTTTTGTTGAAAAGAAAATTTTAATGTTTATGTAATCCTCATTTAATGTCAAAATAAGAAGATAGCTTCACTATATATATGATTAGTAAATATTTAATATTATAATATTATATTCTATAAAACCAATTAACATTATAATACTATATAATATTGATACATTAAAATATTGTATAATATTATTAATATTATTATACTATTTGTAGTATTAATATTATTTTTTAGATTTTGAATAAAATTTTATATTAATCTTATAAATATAATTAATAAATTCATTAATCTTCTAAATTTTTTTATATGCATTAATTTATATATAAATATATGTATAACCATATTCATAATAAAATCCATATTAACTTCAAATTTACCAAGCATAGAGAGGAATAAAATGTCTCAAGATGTAAACATTCTTTTCATTTATATATAAATACATGGATAACCATATTCATAATAAAATCCATATTAACTTCAGATTTACCAAGCATAGAGAGGGATAAAATGTCTCAAGATGCAAACATTCTTTTCAGGCTAAAACTTGAGGAAATTTTTTCACCTAAAGAGATTTGATTCTTATGGACACTTGGTAGATCTGGAGTTAATATGCACCTATAGTGATTATTAATAATATTATTGATCCCCTTTCTAATATTCTTTGTTGTTTTTTCAAATATAACCATTTAGATACCTTGATCTAATATAATTTGTAATATTAATTTTGGTCAAATTTACCCAATCCTAACATATCTCCTCAATTCATTGTTAACCTAATATTATATTTAAGTGACCCTCCACCTATTACTCATAGAGAGAGATTTGTGTATCTCTAATGTATCCTTAATGATCAATGAAGTGTCTAGCTGAAACGATTGATGTTTCCAATAATTTAAGGACTTTTTTTCTTAAAAAAATAAAATAAATTAAAATAAAAAATTAAAATTAAAAATAAAAATAAAATAAAATAATAATAATAATAATAATAATAATTAAAAATAAAAATTAAAAAAAAAAAAAAAAAAAAAATAATAAGAAATAAAATAAAATAAAATAAAATAAAATAAAATAATAATAATAATAATAATAATAATAATAATAATAATAATAATAATAATAATAATAATAATAATAATTTAAAATATTATTTATATTTATAAAGAAAATATTTAGGAAAATCACAGGGGAATTCTTGAGGTCAATTAGTTTCAAACCATTTAGTGTTATTAATAAATCCATGAATTGATCTAAGGAAATAAATATTATAGAGATGCAAAGAAAAGATATAACGAAGTATAATAATGGGTAGGAAGTAACGTTATTTTATTCAAAATTATATATATATATCTATATATATATCTATATCTATATATATATAATAATAATAATAATAATAATAACGAAATATAATATAATATAAAATAAATTAGAATTAGAATTTTTATTTATATATATATATATATATATATATATATATTATTAATTAGATTAATTTTTTTTAACAGTAAATTTTGAATAAAATAATATTTACTTCCTATTTATTATTAGAATTATTTATATTATTTCTCTACATCTCTACAATATTTATTTTCTTGCTTAGATCAGTTCATCACCACGCAAACTGAAGCATTGGATATTGCAATGAAGTTAGACTTCGTCTACATGAGTGCAATAATTGTGTTCACCTTCAAGCACCAATTGAACCATTCCACTGCACTAGTGACATCGAAAGCCTTTTACCTCTCTAGACTTATGGCTACTTCTAGGGACTGAATTTTTCCACCATCTAGTGAACCCATATACATCCCAATACACAACAAACAAAAAATACAAAAACAATAAGAATTTCCCACCACCCACTCTAACAGGTTGAGTCCAAGCAAACAAAAAATACAAAAATAATAAGAATTTCCCACCACCCACTCTAACAGGTTGAGTCCAAGCTTAAACTTCCACAATATTCATCTAAAACTTTAAGTCTGAGCTTTCCAACAGTGGAAAGTTGCCTCTTTCTCCATAGGAAAAATCACATAGCATCCCAAATTCCTCACCTCATTTTGAATTAGGATCAAACTCTCTTGAAAGAATTGCATCTAATACTTTATAAGTTGCAAACATAAAGCTTAAAGCTCATCCTCCATGACACCCATGAATTGATTGCATGGTAAGACATGGGGGTGTGAACACTCTCCCCAAAATCAAATCCACTATCACTTTGTCGATCCACACACATCGAGACACTAGTAATATTAATTTTAAACATATGAAAAATATTATTAAAATATCATATTTTATAAAATATAATGTCCTTAAAAGTATTGCAATGTAGTACAACTTTATTTATTTTTTAAATATCAACTTTATTTATTTTTTAAATATCATGGCTATAGTGTATCACCAATTTTGTTTAGAAAAAGGAATAGATTTCTTCGTTAATATTTAAATATTTTAATTTATTTAATCGTAATAAACGTTAATATCTAAATTGAATACTTTTTAAAAAAAAATATTTATTTAAAAAAAAATATTTCCAAAACAATTTTTTTCATTACCATGTTTCTACAATTTTTTTTTATCTAAGGTATAAAAAAAGGATGAAGAATATTAAAATTTCAATCATATTGAATTATAATAAAATATGATTAGTCTTTGTTATTTATGCGAATTATAGTTAATTTTTATCAATTTTTTTTCAATGAGGAAGAATTATGATAAACTTTTACTCCCCATGGTTAATTCTTGTCAATTATGGCTAACCATTTTCAACCTTAACTTACCATAAGTAACTATGGTCAACTCTCACAATCCATACTGAACCACAACCACCTTTGGTTAATATAATTTAACTATAGTCAACCATAGTTTACTAATATTCAAGGATACTATCCAATAGAACAACCATATTAATAATGTGGTTGACATATGCCATTAATTTTAAAAGTTAGAAAATGAGAGTAAAAAGCTTGTACCAATCACTTTATTATGTGATTTTGGTAATAAATTTATAAATAAAACAAATTAATTATTATTTACAAATGTAACAAATAGGATTATTCATGTTTTCAAATTACTTTTATTTTTTAATAAATATATTTTAAATGAAATGAAATTAATTATATTATTATTATTATTATTATTATTATTATTATTATTATTATTATTTGTTAAGCATGGTAGGACCATTCCATTTTCTATTAAACATAAACAAGTTTACAACAGAAAGATAAATCGAGTGGCCTCAACTTGCCCGGAGGGAAACCAAGTCTGTTGGCCATTGGTCCACATTTGAAGCCATCCAAAAGCAATATTGTCTTAGTCTTTCCAGCCATCCTAGATATGTCTCTGTTTCATGACCAATCACTACATAACTATATAAACTGGGAATTACAACATGGAAATTAAAAGTTATCTGCATAAGACAAAATTATGCATGGCTAAGAGTCTAATCCTTCTGTTCCTCTAAGACAGATGCAACAGGTGCTAGGTCCTTGGTGGGTGCAAGGGATATGGCGGTCAATTCTGTCCAGCCTAATATCCTGTTTATGCAGCTGAAAGAGGATTTTCTCCATATCCTTCTTGTAGTTCGGCATTCCCTATATTGCCACCACCATTCCCATTGAGATCTACTCCATTGCCTTGCCTAGTAAACTCTTCATTAGCCAGTACAAGTATAGAGTTTGATTGAACTGCATGATTCTTCCACACGTGTTTTCCGGATCCAAGAGTAAGGTCCTCTAGTTGTCCATCTCTTCCTCTGTCTCATTGCCTTGTTTCACTTCGTCTTCCTATTCTTCCAACAATTTCTGGATGCCAACATCTGTCCCCTCTTGGTAAGCTTCCGTCGCCTCTGTTATGGGATGTTCTACTGATTTTCTGCCCTTGCATGCCTCCGAAGTGATCGACCCCTTATCTTTCCTAGGTTATGGGCCTCTCCTACCATGCCCATGGCCTTGGACCGCACAAGCCATAACCTGTTTTCCTGAGCACTGATGAAATTTACAGTAAGTTAGATTAAAACACGAAATTGAAATTATGCACTACCTCACTCATTCATTATTTCTTGCAGCGAGGTACCTCTTGCCTTGCTTCTCCTCTTCGCCAATTCTCCCCACAGTCATGTTGGGGTGGGTCGGAGCCCACAACCCCTAATGGGAAAGGCCATGACCCTAGCCCCTTGAAGTGCCCTTTTCCTCCCCTCCATTTCTCTCATTTGTATGTAGGTCTACCAACCCATGCCCATGCTGAGCTTGCATACCCCTCTTGCATCTTCTTATATGCCTGCTATATTTGAGGTTCCTTTCCCCCTCTACCTCAAACTTAATGCTTTTGTCTCTCGGTTCCCTCTAATTGGGTCTCCACCAAGAGTTTCTAGCCTCGCCATCACTCCGACATGGTTTCCAGGTAGCACAACGCTTACTTTGCAACTCACAGGTATGACTGCATCCCAAGCCTCCTACCAGCTACTTTCCCCCGCCCCCATGCATGATCAATTGCCCCTCTTGCATTACCTTGTGATGGTCAAGCTTCCCCTTACACTTGTTTACTGAGCATGATGCCTCCCATCCTAGTTACAAGCAATTCCCCCCCATCAATCATGGGCTTCATGCATTTGACAGAAGGTATAGACATAGAACCTGGCCATGGCGAGCAGTTTCTTGCCTCATTTCCACCAAAAATTTCCTATCCCCCAGACACAACCCCTTGCATCCCGACTAAACCCCAACAAGACCATAATTACAGCTTTGAGGTAGAGCCGAATAACATGCCTGAAGTCCATAGGTGTTCGTCGATGGCCCCTGTTCTTCGCGTTTCAACATTCTCCCCCTGCCCTATGATGCCACCCTTCTCCGTAAGCTATTTCGCTAAGATTGCACGTTGAATTGTCTCACCATCCGTTATACCCTGCCTTGCCTCCAATCCCGCCACCTTGCCCACCTCCCTAGCATGCATTCATGCCAAGGATCGCCGCACCCCCTGCCTTGAGCATGTGGGGGACGACGATTTTAAGTGCTTAGGTACCCTTCATTATTGCACCGAGGCTGCCCCAACTGTGATACTTGGTCCACTCGTAGATATTTTGCTCCCTATAATTCTATGCATTAAAATTGTTGCCAAGTGCATAAGAAATTTGTATTTTTTAAGAATAATAATATTAAAATTTTGATTTTAATTATCGTAAAAAAAAATTATTTAAATAATTTAATGAATTTTTTGTTTTTTCATTTTAATGGTTTGAATAGAGTTCTACTAAAAAAACAAACAAATAAAAAAAATTAATTTTTATAAATTAAAAATTTGTAGAAAAATTTCTAAATTATAGAAATCTTTTCATTTTTATAAGATTATAACTAGTAATAATAAAATAATAATAATATCTATTTTTAAGGTCACAGCCAAGCCAGACACCAAATTTGTGTATGAGAACCCCTTGCTTATAGGACAAGGGACCCACTTCCGAGTAGCGTGTATGAGACCCCCTTGCTTATAGGACAGGGGACCCACTTTCGAGTAGTGATTTGACTGCTAAGTCTACAAAGGCATACATACTCTACCCCGCTCTGGTTTTGAACCTGTGGCCTCTTGGATGGAAACACATGCTCTTAACCATTAGGCCCACTCAAGCTCTATTAAAAATATTAATGTGATTGATATAGCATAATGCTTCATAAATATAACAACACTAAGAATGCCTTACCAATTGCACACATTTGCCTGATTAACCATGTATAAAAAAAGATTATGGGTCAAATTTAACTTGAGAAAAAAAATTAAGCATTTTATTATTGTAGAATGGACCATTTTGCTAAATAAAATTTTCTTATATATTAAAAAAAGAAAGAATTACACATCTTGTTGTAAAATGGACTTGTTTTCTAAAAATAAATTGCTTATATATTAATTTGTCCATCTAATTAGAATATGAACAAATTGGAATAATATCAAATGTCAAGGAAATTGGTGGGTAGGGAGTCATGTGACACAAATACAATTTTTTAATTTATTAAAAGTCAATACAACCTAACAAAGTCTCTAACACACTATAGTAGTCGATAAACACTAAGATTAAGCATATATTGAGCATATTCTCTTGAGAAACAATCTAGGCCATCAATTAAAAAAATAAAAATAAAAATCAATAGATCCTTTTTTTTTGTGTAAGTAAGCTTTGGTATTAACAGTAATAACATATAGTACAAAAAGTCTGCCGAAGCAGATGACTGGCCGCTATGAAGCTGGCCTTACCAACAGAAACTATTTGGGGCAAAAGACTGAAAGAAAGCTGCCAAGAGGTACTCCCCAAAGAAGACATAGACTGAGAGAAGGACGAGAAACTGCCAAAAAGAACACCACGCAGGGTGATTCGAGCATACAAGACCGAGCCGACATAGGCAAAGCAGAAAGGGACAGAAAACATAAAAGACAGTGGGCATATAAGACCGAGCCGACATAGGCAAGACAGAAGGACGAGGAAGCGAAAACAGAGGAAACTTCGACGGTCGCTGAGAGCCTCTTTTGGCAGTGGAGAGCATTTTCCTGCTAGGCCTTCGACGGGCCACCCTGCTGAGGCGCAGGAGGCTTGCTGTCAGACTGGATGACTTTCTTGAGGAGCTTAATCAGTTCTGTGAGCTTGGTGCTGACCGTACCCAGCTCCTGGTGTATTGCAGAGAGCTTAAATTCACTGCTCTCAACCACGGCCATATGATCATGAGTCATGGTGGCAGCAAAACGCTGTAGAGTCCGCAGCTGCTCCGCATGATCTTCTTGCACATCCATGGCCTTCGCCAGGATGGTTTTCGTGCGCCAAGCCTCGGCCTGAGTGCGGACGAACTGGGTCGCCCGAGTACTGGCCGTCCCTGGGTCTTGCAGCCAGTCGACATCCTGTCCGAGCTGCTGGTCTGTGAGCTTTCCTTCTTCCTCTCTGGCCGAAGTTTCCAGATCTATGATCTTGCGTTTGTTTCTCGCAGAGGTTCTGCGCTCATACATTTCTCTTGCAAGCTGCAACTCCCTATTCGCAGAGTTGTTTCGACACCCGTCTCCCGCCATCATAGCACTCGCCTGGAGGAAAATGTTCTGGGAGATATTGAAATTCGAAGGATGCAGAGTAAAGGCCTTCAAAGAGTTGGAGCTCCAATGGAGATCGGGCGGGGTTATATAGATGGAGGCGGGAGGATTTCGGGCTGAGGATCGGATCGCTACAAGCAAATTGCCTGTCCGATCGGCATAAATGCTGTAATTCAGGGTCGTGGGAGGCGAGTGAGGTGAGTGAGAAAGATTTCGGTGGCCTTTGCCTGCGCGGCTGAGGGCGCGCCAAGTGTCCCACTGTCCTGTGGATCGGCGGTGGCCTATGTCACCCCGGATCCCGATTCTGTACAAAATTGTGAGAGCTGCAATATCCATTATTGCCCTCAACCACAAGGTCCTTTGAGACTTGCTGTGTAATGAAAGGTCGCGTCCCGTCGTCCTCTCCATGGTTTTGAGGGATGGAAAAGGGCGGCCAGTCATTCTGCCGCGTCATCTGCCACCAAGTCCAAGCGTGCGAGGTGAGAGCACCTTTCCTTGAGCTGATTATGCGTGACCTGGTGCCAACAACTGTCCACCATTCCGTTTGGGCTATCAATCCCATGGTTTGCCAGGTGGTCTGCTACCGAGTTTGCTTGCCTTCTTATCGGCTGAAAGACGAGGCCCTTCATTTTCCCAAGCAAATTTCCTATGCTCTCAGTAACCATGGCCAAACGCCAGTGTTTGGTTACTTTGCTAATCGGTGTGCCTCCATAGATTTTCCTTGCCACCAGTATTGCAATTTCAGAGTCGCCTTCGATGATTGCATTGTCTGCCTGTTTCCTTTGCAAGATTTTTAGACCTTTCTCCATTGCGGCAAATTCCATTTCGTTGTTGGTGGCTTCCCCCAACGCTTGGCTGAAAATGTGGAGAATTTCTCCTCTCTGGTTACGAATGAGGCCTCCGATGCCCGCTGGTCCCGGGTTGCCTCGTGAGGCCCCATCGAAGTTCAGTTTCAGGAATCCATCAGGAGGGCGAGACCATCTATTAGGCGTGTTTCTGGTGTGCGGCTGGTTGGCAGGGATTTGATGACTTTGCTCAGAACGAATGTTGAAAGCAGTCAGAATTCTTTGATCTTCCTCAGAGATTTTGTTGGATGGGTCGAAATGACTCTTAACCAGAATCAATTGGCGAATGTTCTCAATTAGGGTAATTTTCAAATGCTCTAGATCCCTATGTTCATTTTGAAAAATTCTCCTGTTCCTTTCTTTCCAGATTGTCCATGTGATGAAACCAGGCAAGATTTTCCAAATACTATTTATTTGAGGGTTTTCTGAGTAGTTGCTTGGCCAATTGGTGATGGTGCTTTGTATTGATTCTAAATCCCTGTTCTGTTGCTGCATGATGGCCTCAAACCCTAGCCAAATATGATTTGCCCATTCACATGTGTTGAATAAATGATTCATTGTTTCTTCGGCTTGCTTACACATTGGACATAAGGAGGGGCCCTCAAAGCCTTTTTTCCTCAGGTTCTCCCAGGTGAGAGTCTTTCGCCGCATGAGGAGCCAGAGAAAGGTTTGGATTTTTGGCCAGAATAGGGGATCCCAGACCTTGTTGAGCCACGGGGCTGGCTCCCCCTGCTCTGTGTGTTCTAATTGTTCTCTTGCTTCTTTTAGAGTGAAGTTTCCATTACCCTTCATACCCCATCTCAGCTTGTCTGCCTCTACGGTTTTCCTGATTTTTCTTTGATGTATAACTTGGAGCAGATCATGAATTCTGTTGTGTTCCTCGTTGGGGTTTCCTGTGTCTGGAAGAGTCCATTCACGCCAGGTTTGGTCGAGACCATTGGGGATCCAATATTGATGTACTGTGAAAAGTCCCCTGTTTTGACAGTGTAATTTGTAATTTTCAAGGTCTGGGTTTTCAAGCTTTGGGTGCTGTTGCCATGCATCTTCCCAAAAGAGGGCTGATTCCCCATTACGGATCTCCCAGAAACTGTGGTCCTGAATGATGCTTCGGTTTCTTTTAGCGAGGTTCCAGATTGGAGATCCTTCTGGCAACTCCTGGAGTCTGATGAGGTCCTGGTCCCTGCAGTTGGGGGTGTATTTCTCCTTCCAGTGTCGGGCCCAGGGGAGGCTGGTCTCTTTGAGCCATCGCCACCACAGCTTGGCACCTCCTGTTTTGTTGCTGATATCAGGATCTATTAGGTTTAATCCTCCTGCCCTTTTCGATTGACAGAGCTTATCCCATGCTATGAGAGCCCATTTCCTTTTTTCTGTGCTGCCACTCCAGAGGAAGGATCTTTGGATGGATCGGATTTGCTGCAGGATGGCTTTAGGTGCCGGGAGGATAGAGAGCATGTACTGAGGGATAGCCTGGAGGATAGCTTTAGTTAAAACTAAGCGCCCCGCAAAGTTTAGGGCCCTGTGGGTCCAATGTTTGCTCCTTTTTTCCAGGTTTGCTATGAGCTTTTCCCAGTGGGTCTTTTGCCACGGCTTGGTGGTGAGCGGAGCTCCCAGATACTTCGAGGGGAGTGAGCCTTTGTGAAATCCTAGGATGCCCGTGAGATGGTTCTGAATTGAAACATGAGTGTTAAAGAAAAAGATAGTTGATTTAGAATGGTTGACTTCCATACCTGATGCTCTGCTGAAAAGAGAGAGAATAGCTTTGACAGCCTTGGCCTCTTTGACTGTGGGAGAGCAATGCAGCATAGTATCATCGGAAAACTGCTGATGAGTAGTTGCAGGGGTGGAAGGGAAAGGGCGCAAACCTTTAATGCTTCCTTCTGTTTTGGCTTTGTGAATATATCTGCTAAGCCCTTCCATGAGAATCACGAAGAGGAAGGGGGATAAGGGGTCACCTTGCCTTATGCCGCGAGATGGCGAGAAGGTTGCTGAGGGGGATCCATTAACCAGAATAGAAAAATTTGTTGACTTGATGAGAGCGAGGATCCAGTTGGTCCACCTGTTGTCAAAACCAAAGGCCTTTAAAGTGGCCTCCAGATAATTCCAATTAACTTTGTCAAAAGCTTTTGAAAGGTCTAATTGAATCATCATTCCAGGGATTTTTTTTGACTGAAGAGTGTGAATCATCTCCTGTGCCAGGAGGATGTTGTCTAGGATCTGTCTACCTTCCACGAAGCCCAACTGTTCCTCCGAGATGATATTAGGGAGTATAGATTTAAGTCTGTTGGCGATGACCTTAGAGAT
The DNA here is from genome assembly GCA_031772625.1 of Pinus tabuliformis. Taxonomy (NCBI): domain Eukaryota; kingdom Viridiplantae; phylum Streptophyta; class Pinopsida; order Pinales; family Pinaceae; genus Pinus; species Pinus tabuliformis. Next base: position 1,546,633,540 of record CM062816.1, on the reverse strand, counting down.
GATTTTATAAATCACGTTGCACAGAGCTATGGGGCGGAACTTTTCAGGAGTTCGGGCTTCCTCCTCTTTGGGGATCAGGGCTAGGAAGGTGGAGTTCAGGCCTTTGAGAATTGAGCCAGAGCGCCTTGAGTCTTCAACAACTTCCCAAATCTCAGTTTTGACAGTTTGCCAACATGCTTTGTAGAAATTTATTGTAAAACCATCTGGGCCAGGGGATTTATCATTTGGCATGTCTTGAACTGCTTCCTCCACCCCCTCCATTGATATCTTTCTTAACAGAGAGGCATTCTGTGCTGGAGTAATGAGTTGGGGAATGGCCTGCGCTATTTCCTCACATGCTTCCACTCGATCTTCTTGAGATTCCTGAGCAATTTGCTTGAAGTGGGTGGTAAGGAGAGATGAGATCTCATTGTGATTCTGAGTGACTTCTCCAGCAGCATTGGTGAGCTTGAGGATTTTGTTTGCTCCCCTATAATCCATTGTCGATCTATGGAAGAATTTTGTGTTTCGCTCTCCCTCCTTTAACCATTGGATGCGGGATTTTTGCTTCCAAAGGATTTCTTCCTGTTGGCAACGGAGATGCCATTTCTGCATTAGAGTCCTTTCCTGTTCAATGGAGTTTTCTTTGTTAATCCCTGAGGCCCAATCCTTGTGAATTTCACTTAGTTGGTCCTCTATATTATGTTTATCCTTGAAGATATTGCCAAATTCGGTTGTATTCCATTCCTTTATTTTGAGTTTGATGAACTTCAGTTTGGACTGAAGTTTAAACATTTTGGTCCCTCTGATAGCCCTGGGCTCTTCCCACCATTTTTTTACCAATTCCTGGAAATTTGGGTGAGTGAGCCAGAATTTCTCAAACCTAAAGGGTCTGTTTTTGGGGGTCTCAAGGAACGCAACTTCCAGGGCAATGGGCCACTGGTCTGATCCCCCACTAGGGAGAATGTCAGAGGCGACTATTGTTCCTTCCAGTAAAATGTTTTCTGAAATCAAAAAACGGTCAAGGCGAGAGGCTATCCTGTTCGCTCCTCCTCTTCGGTTGTTCCAAGTGTATAGCCCATTGTTAGGAGGGATGTCAACGAGCTTGGCCGAATCCATGAAGTCGACAAAGAGCTCTGAGTCTTTGTTGAGACGTCTGAGACCTCCTTTTTTTTCCAGAAGGGTAGTAATCATATTGAAATCCCCTCCCATAATTATCTTGGAATGCTGGTATCTCTGCTTTAATTTTGTTAACATGCTCAGGAATGATACTTTATCTTCTAAGCGTTGAGGTCCATATACATTTATACAGAGGTAAGTTTCAGAGTTACCTGTTAGTTGAAATTCTGTAGCAATGTATGATCTGGTAGCTTCCATAGAGGTGATTTCGATGGTTCTGGAATCCCAAAGAGTTGCGATGCCTCCTTCCCATCCTTGGCTTGCAATGTCTATGTATTTGACAGAGTTTCCTAGCTTTCTGGATATGTTCTCTAGCTGAGCAGAGGTGCATTTTGTTTCTTGAATGAACATGATGTCTGGCTTTTCCTGTTGTAACTTCCTTTTGAGAAGTCGTTGCTTGTTGAGGCTGTTGAGCCCTCTTACATTCCAGGAGGTGATTTTCATTGGAAACGAGGAGGTTATTGGGGGGATAGGAAGGAATGCAAGTCCTTCATTTTCCCTGAATTGATCAAGAAAATACCCAAATCATGGAGGACCTCTCCGTTTGTCCTTCTTCCTCTTCTTTTATTCTGCTTGCGTCCTAATGAGTGAATAAACAGAGTTTTAGGATGGTTACCTGTGCCTTTCATGATTCCCAATCTTTTCTTTTGCTTGTCTAAGGCTGCTTGTTGTTTTGCAATGAAGAGATCTCTGATTTTCCTGATTTCTTCCTCGGGGATGTTGTCCAGCCCTTGGGTTTTCCATTGCTTTTCCATAGCTGGCAAATTTACTCCTTCTTTTTCTAGAACTTCGTTGAGTTCCAGGTCTTCACTTCCCCCGTCGCTTGTTAGCATGTCTATGTCTTCGTCTCTGTCTTCTGTTGCTTCCTGAGTTTGAGTTTCTGTGTTTTCAGTGAACTCCTCAGCATCCGTGGTTCCATGGTCGGTATTATTTTGTTGGGGAGCTTCCGGAAGCGTAGTTTCTTTTTGGTTGCCTTCTGAGTCTGCTTCTGAATCTAAAATGATGAACGGATTGAGGGTTCTGCTAGGATCCGTTGCTGCTTTGTTATTTCTTTTCCTGAATGCCCTTTGGCGAGGTTTTGGCTTTTTGAAGACCTCTTGGTCCTTTGCTGGCTGCTCAGATTTGGCCTCTTCTACTGGTTTGTTTAATGGACATTCCCTGATCAGGTGGCCGTGTTCGTGACATTTCCTGCATCGGAAAGGGATCTGTTCGTAGTCGATGGCTTGGAAATAATCTTCATCTCTGAACTCTAGCCACAGTCCTTCATGCAAGGCGCCTGAGACATCTATTTCAACGCAGATCCTGGCACAGGAGGTGTACTTCCTTTGCATGGTTGCCTCTGAGGCTTTTATGAAGGTGCCGAGGCGGTCTCCGATGCTCTTGAGGGTTGCTAGACCCCAGTAGTCTATAGGTAAGGAGAAAAGCTGGATCCAAATGGGGACTCGGGTGAAAGTTTCTTTTTCAGGCGCAAAGTTTGCTTTCCAGGGCCTCATGTAGAGGCCTGCGGAGGAGAGAAAGTACGGACCTCCATCAAAGATCCTATCCTTATCTTCTAGGTTAGAAAAAACAACAGTGAAAAAGCCTTTGGCTCCAAGATGGAGTTTGACATCACCTTTTGGTCTCCAGTGTTGCTTGATCCAGATGCAGAGAGTTCGTTCTGTTGGCCACAGGCCCATAAACTTGCATATGATTGCATGCTCCATCATGTGGTCTCCGTAGACCTGGATATCTGGGTCTGAGAAGACCACTCGGAGAGCTTCCTTCTTTTTTGGTTTGCAGTTACCTTGCAGGTTATTTTTGGAGCTGAGGTTGGGGGCTTCCGCATTATCCTCCTTTTCTGCAGTTCGTTTTTCTTCTCTGTGGTCCTTATCTTCGTCTGACGGTTCGAGGATTGGAACCGAGCTGCTCTTGCCTGCTACAGATTTGTTCACGTGCTTTTTCTTTTTGTTGTTGTCCTGTTCTGGCGTTTCTGATCCATGATTTGGATCTTTCTGCCCCTGGGCTGCCATTCCAATGCTAGTACCAGAACTGTCTTTTCGGGCTTCATAACCTGAGATCTTGAAACCTTCAGCAATTTTGTTCTTTTGCATGACTGCGTTCCTGTAAGATGGGGTCCCCATGGACCCCCCTGCCGTCATCTGTCGGGCCAGAGCCCGGCCTCTGTGGATGAGAACCTCGAATCGATGTTGGTGTGCTGATGGAAGAATCAAATGGTGCAGGGAAGGAACCCTAGGAGCACTCACCTCTGCGCGCCATAAGTTCAAGACCCTTTACCACTCATTGTTATCCCATGCCTCTGGACTAAAATCAATAGATCCTTATCCACCTTAAGTTGAAATAAAAAACCTTGGACAAACATAAAAATAAAGTGAAAATATTAAAAAAAACACTTAATTAAAACATAAGGCATATTCCTTTTCAATATAACTTTATTTATTAATTAAATAATATATATATATATATATATATATATATATATATATATAATCATTTATTTAGATTTGAATGGAGGTTTCTTTTGAATATTTAAAAATATTTTGGATATATAATTTAAGAAATTAACTCTGGTCGAGAGATAAGTGATACTATTTATTAACATGATTATAGATTTTTATACAAATATATTTAAAATTAATTAACATGATTATATGTTTTTATAAAAATATATTAAATTTGTATTTTAAGGATTTGAAATTTAATTACATTTATTAACTATTAACTAATATTAGCATGATTATAGATTTATAAAAATATATTAAATTTTTATTTCTGAGAAAATCTGAAATTTAATTGTATTATTAGTTTTTATAAATAGTATTAAATAAATTATAATTTTTATAATATAATTAAAATGTATTATCATAAAAATTATTTAGAAGATATAAATAATATTTATTTTAATTACAGGATGAGTAATTGAATTTAATTGCATTATGATTATGATATTGGTGAAGCAAATTCAATTCTACCGAAAATGACATAAGATGGATGAGAATAACATATGATTTATATCAATACAAATTTTATTAATAAAATAAATAAACATTGATTTTATTAAAATTATGGTTAAGATAACAAAATTTATAACACAAAATGGTGTATGAAGAGTGAACTTATAATATGGCATATAGAGATGTATTATGATTATATTTCTTTTTGAAATATCAATAGTGGAAATTATTACAATTTTTTTTTCAAATAAATGTTGTGTCTATTTGGGGCAACTCAATTAGTTAATGTGAAGATTTAAGTTTAAATCCTCTCGATTGAAATTGTAAATTTTAACTATCTTATTTTAATAAAAATGTACATTTAAATTATATATATATATATATATATATATATATATATATATATATATATATATATATATCCCTTGATCAGGGTGCGATCTAGTGGTTGGGAAAACAAGTAATGCAGTGTACCTCTGAGTATTGTACCACCCCCCCCACACATTTAAGGCGATGGGTGCGGTGGGCCTTGGCATGATTGCATGCATGGGAGGTGGGAAAGGTGGCAACAAGGGTGGTGGAGGAGAAGGATTTAATAGGAGAGAGGGTAGACACGTGAGTGGTGTAGTTGGGTTTATTCGGGGACCGGGAAGCTAGTGCATTGGATGGGTTTTGCGACACCATCCTCAACTCCAAGCTTGTCAACAACCTACAAGTATTCACACGTATGAATTATGGTATCTCTCTTCCATAACAATGTTGACCTGTTTGGGTTTTTACTGGAAGGAGCGGGGGAAAATAGGAATGGAAATTGGGAAGTTGAGAAATGTTGGAGGAATTGGGGGTGGCACCTGGTAGTTTTGGCTCGGTCATGTGTCTATATTTTGCAACCGCCAGGTATAACTTCAATTTCCCTCTGTTTTGAACTCTTACTATCTTGCATGTGGATCTTGGGAATTGTGCGTCGAGGGCCAAGTGGGGATGCCTATAGGGGTCTTGCGGGTAGATCTTGCAGGTAAATGTTAAGAGACAGGTGCAGAGGGGTGCAGGTGTCAGTTAAGTTGTAGCCTAGGAGCTGGTCCCTACTATATTTGCAAGGGTAGTCGATGGGAGGTATATAGCTACCATTGCAGAGAGGGAAATTTCGGGAATCATGAGTGGGAAGTCGAGCAAGAAAATATCAATGGCTATCCGCTTGCGTATTGGGCAGAGAGGGAAGGGTATGTAAACCATGGCTTGCTTAATGTTGTCATGCGGCAGTGCTCACCAACTGGTAATTAATGAGGGGAAGATAACCTGCCTGCGGCTGTGAGGAGGTGGGTGTGGCGATGGGGTATCTTTGCTAGTGGAAGTAGGTCGGCCCCTACTAGGGAATGGACCTATGACCACAAAGGCTCTGGCATCGACACCGAAGGGGAAGGGGAGGATTAAGGTGGCACGATTATCTGTGATAATCCAACCCACAAGCGTGATTGTTGTTATACCATGTTAAATTGTTTTTGGTTAATGAATTGTTGCAATGAATAGGATCAAGGCATCTCCGCCATGGCTCGTCTTGCGAAAAGTCGTGGCAATGGGAGACAAGCACACGTGCCCAAAAAGGAAAAGGAACTGAGCATATCTGAGCTTCGTATGGGTAGAAAATCAGTGAAAAGGCTTATCAGCGAGGCTGCAGAGGCATATCATACGGGCATAGATCTTATTCGAAAAATTTTAGAGGAATGGGAAGAGGAAGTCAAGCAGGACAATGAGATAAATGCGAAAATGGATGACTAGAGGACCCTAGTCCTAGATCCAGGTAACACTAGAGTTAGGATCACTCAATTTAAACAGACCTTGTACCTTTATTGGTTGATGAAAAGCATGTTCGGTAAGGCTATGGAGCAGATTTCGGTCTGCATGGTTTTTACTGTCCAAGGCATGGCAAGCTACAAACAAGAATTGTAGAAAGTTCAGTTTAAACTCCATAAGAAAGATATGAGGCTCGGAAGAATTGAGAGGCACATTCCATGTATCTTAGAACTATGAGAGATGCCTCGATCAAATGTCAAAGACCCTGCACCAATGGAATCGACCTAGGAGGAACAAAATGAATATATATATATATATATATATATATATATTCACTTGAATTAAAATATATAAAGGATTAAATTTTCCTCAACTTTAGTGAGAAAATGTCATAAGACTTTATCTAATTTTAAAATGACATAAAATATGAGAGGATTTAATGAATGATCAATCTTTTTGTTCTCTTGGGGTAGCTCTAGTGGTGATGGCCATGGAATGAAGTCTCAAAGAACCAGAGATTTTGGCTTAGAATCTTGTGCTACCCTCTCCCTGTAGTCGGGGTGAATAATGGACATGTAAACTCAAAAGTTGGAGAGTCCTAACAAACTTAAAAAATAATCTTTTAAATCATATAATTTTCAAAATTATCTAAAAATTTTAACTAATTCAAAGCCTACAAAATAATAAGCAATTTTTTTTAAAACAAAGCATTTATTTATATTAGGTAAAAGGATAGTTGATAAAATGATAGTTTTCAATGGCCAAATCCATTTACATTCAATAGTAAAATTAGCAGGTCCAAAACTCTCGTAGAGCCACAACTTAACTTTTCTAGTATCACAGGTCTTCTGCTCTACAATATTACAATGAAAATGCCCATAAATTCTATAAAATTTCCCCAAAAAGTTTTCAATTTTACATAGCATACTACATTATTAATTTTCCCTTGAAGGGTGAGTTCCACAGTTGTCCATAGTTTCTTCCTGCTTGTCGTGTGCTCCTCCTTCATTGCATGCCACACCTACTTTGATCATATATTGTAAAGTCAAGGTGGATTCCAGGGAGTCCTAATTTGTTTCTTCCTCTTAGCTCCAGGCAGTCTCCTTCATCCTCAGTAGCAACGCTATCTCCATGAAAATAAGATAAAGTTCCATCTTATGCCTAATCAACGAGGTATCTACCGTTTATGCGAGCGAATTGAGATGGATATGCGAATAACGATGGCAGAAAATGCTGTAATTTCGTTCGATATGCGACCTGTCACATATGATATGCGACTTATCATCGAAGGATACGCGTCTTATCATTGAATATGCTAAATACCAAAGCACACATGAATTATCACACGATACGCGGGCTATCATAATCCGTTAGGGCAGTTTTGATATGCCGACGATTAATTTAATATAGTTATCACCCCCGATATGCAGACGATTAATTTAATATAGTTATTCTTTCGTTTCTGCCGTCTGTAAAAAGCGTTGACTCACTCCGTCCCACAATCGTTTTGCTACGAGGGCGACCTGTCACATATGATATGCGACTTATCATGGAAGGATACGCGTCATATCATTGAATACGATAAATATCAAAATATACGCGAATTATCACACGATACGCCAATTGATATTCCGACGATTAATTTAATATAAATATTCGTCCGTCCACAATCGTATTGCTATGAGGGCGACCGATGAGTTTGAAAATCATTTTAACATTCCGAACAAAGTAACACGCCGAGGCAGGGAAATAATCCGCATAGCATTTTGCGCAGAGAGTTTCGGGTGGACACGACACAGAAGCACGAGGACGCGGATTGTGCTCTGTGCGTTTGATATATACAGTAAATAAACAAGAAGTCGGCCACTTTTCAATATACGCCGAAAGTGTAGTTGTTTATATTATTCAATATACACGAATAATTATTGCTGGTTCTTATCTGATCACTCGTCATCCGTTTTGGAAAATAAGAGAAGAAATTTCACGCAAAAATCTGAAACTTGAACGTCATGATCATGAATTTAGTGACAAAGCCAACTCCCCATAACTAAGTAGTGGGTGGGTTGAAATCCCTTTGGCATGCTCCCTTGGGAGGGAAAAATAAGATGTATTAAGCTCGACCTAAAATCTTTTAACAAAAATTAAATTTTGTTCCAAAAAGTTTAGGTTTTAATTATGAATTTAAACATTTTCACTAGTTTTATGTTTTTGGAAGTTTAGAAATGAAAAGAAAACATCTCTAATGAGTTGAAAATGGTTTTAAAAATTTGGAAGCTTTTGAGTGTCAATTTATAACTATTGAAGTTTTTATTCTTTTTCCATAATTTTATAGATTTGAACTCATTAAGCTAGAAAAACAAATTGTTTGTCAAACCACTCAAGCTAAAATCATTGAACACAAATTAAATTTATAATTTTAACATTATAGAACTTCTAGAAAGCTATGACCTAATTTTGTGTGAACACTTCACCCATTTTCAAGAACATAAAGTTTTATGTCCGTGAAAATATATGAAGTGCTCACCCAAAAAAGAAAAATACAAGTTTTACCAAAAGTTCTTATTGAAAATCTCCATACTAAAATATTATAATTGTTTAAAAATAATAAAATTTAATTTAACTTAAAATTAGCATTCACTAATATTTAAAATAGATTTTATTATGTTATTATAGTTATACAAAACTATATACACATGCATCCTATATCTCCATATTCCCTACATCCTTTCTTTCAAACACAGATACAACATAAATTTAATATGAAAATCAAGTATATATATATATATATATATATATATATATATATATATTTTAATTAAAAAATTATTGATTTTATAAATTTAATTATTCACATAATAACATTTTTTATTTTATAATTTGGATAATAATTTCATAATTGTATTTCGTATTTGAAAAAATATATATGTATTCTTAAGAAGTTATTTATTATGGATCACTTTTTTCATAAATTTGAGATGGATCACAGAAGCCTCAATTCAACAAGTTATTTATTATTAAATAAGCTTAGTGGTAATTACATAATTGTATTTTATAAATATAAAAAAGTAAATATAATTTTAGAAATGATGAAAATATGCTCACATAATTCATTTATGACTATAAACTAAAGATCTAGATTAAAAAAGAGATTAACCAATCAACATTTAATAAAAAGGATACCTATCAACATAATTATAAAGTTTTTAATATATACCATTCCATTTTAACTCCAAACTCATTAACAAACTTATTTATTACCAAAATTTTACATATAACATCATGATAGTTTTGGTTTTCATCTTTTATAAATGAAACTCTTACATAGAACTCGAATTCTCCACCATCAGCTCGGAGTTCAAGGGCCACCAAATCAATTAGCACAAGGGCAGCTAAGCAAGTCAAGTAGGACTGCTGTTAACTACAAGTTTTGGGCACCCGAGTCCCTAAAGTTTAGGAGGACTGTTGGGGTCCTCAATTTGTATAAATAAGAAGGCTTAGGGCCTCATTTGGGTTAGCTGGTAGTTAGCCAATGGTTAGTCATTCTGTAGGCAGAAGCTAGCTAGTTTGTATTTCGATTTTGAGGCAATAGATTAGCTTTGCTTTCAGCTCATTTTCAAGTTCTCCTTGTGGACAGTTTTGATGTAAATCTTCTTTTCTTGCTCAATAAAGATGAATCCAGCTTTGCACCAGCTCTAAATCTCTCTTAGGAGGCTGTAGCTCTTGGGGTTGGGCCCATCTCAAGTGCCCAGTACCTCCTTTGTTTATATTTATGTGTTTTTGTTGTATTCTTAGAATAAAATTTGCTATTTAGATTTAAATATTGTGTTGTTATTTATGTTTCTTTCGATGATTAAAAGGGTTCTTCATGTTCAGATTTACTTGATAGGTTAATCACAGGGAATATATTCAGAAAAAGGCTACCAAGTACTTTAGATCTCACCTCCCCTTCAGTGGAATCATGAGCTGGGACCAATGTAACCTTGATGCCCACAAAAACACATTCTTTGCTTCACCATGCAATTATTAGTGTTCGAATCTCATTTGCAGAACTTGATATCAGCTTTGGATGCATGTTTAGGTTTATGATTGCTTAGTTGCATAGTTGTTTCACATGGTTTCCTTCCAAATAAAATTCTGTTCATTTCCTTTTGTTGTTAGGTCAGATTAGAGTGAAGTAACTAGGTCATAGGTTTTATAAGTGTTTGTTTGCTTAGTTTGAAAAACCACTTCAGAGTACCTGTTATCCTTCCTTACCTGCCCATACTCCATCCAAAATACCTACTTCACCCTTCACTTAGAACCCTTACCTTACATTTGCCTCATCCACTTACTTTGCCATGATTCTCATATTCTTGTGCAACATCGTTTCATCCCTCCTTGAACAGATCTCACCATCTACGCCACTCCTCAACTCCATCCTCCAAGTCTTGAACTCCCCTACACCCCTATTTCACCTCCATACTCATTCCTCCACCTTTTTTCCTCCATCCATGCTTCAAAACCCCATTTCTGAGCATCGTGTAGAAAAATTACAGAACATCCTATAGAAATCCTAAACATCGTGTAGAACCCCTGCAGACTTCCTGTAAAATCTCACGAATGAGGTTTCTTAATAGCCAAACTCTGTGAAACTCTCTGGAAGGGTGTTGGGGACTCCTTAGACCCTCTATGAACCTTCCCGACCTCTTCCAAGCATTTCTCCTCCTTGATCCACCTCTGCAGAGTCAAAAATAGTTAAAAGCACATGCATGATAATTCCAACAACTTAATCAAAAATACAAAAAGATGTTTTCTTCAGATAGAGGTAGTCTAGACACATGTATTTTACCTTCATAGAAGTAATGGCATCTCTTTCAGTAGTTTGCATGCTCTCCTTTGCGTCAGTAGGACTAGCTGGTAGAATTAGGGTTTGCTAGGGTTTGCGTTTCTTTTTGGCTTTCAGTTTCTTTTTGCAATTAGATTAGCTTCCTTCGAGTTAGCCTTCATCCATCAATTAAAAATCTTCTTCTAAGAGCTCATAGAAGTTGGCTTAAGCTCCTAGTGGACTTGTGCCAGCTGACCAAGTGACAACTGCAGCAAGAGCTAGTACTTGTGCATACAGCACCATCGCTTCCAAGTTTGTTACGAACTATCGGGTTGATAAAATTAAAGAAGGGAGTTCCAGGAGTTGTAGCATTATTGCTACAATACTGGAGCCCACCATCTTTTTGGCGCCGTTGCCGGGGAAGCGTCAGAGTATTGGTGATTTCTTCTTTTCTTCTATTTTCCACTACAATCTTCTGCTAAGTAGTTTATTTCATTTCCATTATGAAATTTCGTTTATGCAAAAGTAGATTAGCATTTCCCACTTTCATAGATTAGCATTTCAATTCCGCAATTTCATTTCTGCAAGCGTAGATTAGCATTTCAATTCCACAAGCGTAGACTAGCATTTCATTCCTACAATTTCATTTGAGCAAAATAGATTAGTCCTTTCCTGCTTTCATTTCAATTCCGCATTTTCATTTTAGCAAGCTAGTTAGTTGCAGTTCAATCTGTTTTAGTTTTTGCAGGTACAAGCAGAAAAAAGAAAAAACAACCAAAAATATTTCCTTTCATGCCTTGTAGGAGTAGAGATAATTTAGAAAAATATTTGCACAACACCCCCCACTGCTTCACATAGCCAACATTCTCTTTTCTTCGATGGCTGTGATTAAGAAGAAGCCCTAGGTGGACATCAAGGCATCTTTAAAGAACCTCTAGGGGAGAAGAAGAAGAAAACGTTCCTCTGGAGCGAATGGCTACAAGCAGAAATGTTGGGAGCAGTACCTTATCCAAAAATGAATTTGCAAATCAGATAGAAGATTTCAAGAGTGATATGAGGCAGTTTCTTACCATGCAATTGGATACCTTGCAGATCCAAAGGAAGCAAGAGGAAGCCAAGAGGGCTTTGGCCATCTTCTGTCCCAAGTGCACTAGAAAGCATCCTAGGGACGAATGTCCAAGGCACTCCATAGAAGTGTGTTTTGTCTGTGAAAGAGACCATCCTACGAATCAGTGCCCTTCCTTGCCCAAAATCAAAGCTGCATATCAAAGAGCCAAGGGAGCCACTGAATCACTCTATTATATGAACCAAAGGAGGCCACATGGACCTAGATCTTACCAGCAGGAACTGCAAGGGACATCCGAGACCTATTATGACCCCTATCAAGCCACTTTCATGCCTTCTTGGGGTCCCCCTACTCATCCTTCCTGGTTCACACCTCCTCCTTGTTCCTTCACAGATCCATATTATGCCCAACCAGCTGCTCATTCGTTTCACTCTTATGCTCAGCCACAACCTCAGTGGAATGCACCTCATCAGGGGTGGAGGCCCCAATACAACACTCCTCCCACTTATTTTCCTCCACCACCTGCTTGTCCACAACCATCGCCTCCTGCTCCACCAAGGCAACCCCAAATGCCTACCCAACCACAACCCCATCCACATCCATCTCAAATCCACACCTCCACTCAACTACACGTACCACCATTTCCAAAACCATACAATGGAGCAGCTCAACCCAATTGCAAAGCTGAGGCACAACATATCCAAATGACTCCTCTTGAGCTCAATGATCTTCACCATAGCTCAGGAAAAGCATTGCAAAAAAGAGATCATCTTGAAAGCATTGAAGGATCACATCCAGCAAAAGAAGATTCAAAAGAGGAGATCAAAGAACCATGGGCTGCACTTGATGAAGAGAAGAGATCAGAATCAGAGATCGAGAAAGCTTCCTCATGGTTACCATCAAATCTTCCATGTATTCAAGAGAAAGATCAGCAAAAAGAGGAAGATGAGAAAGTCATGTTAGAAGGTGACATGAAACATGATCCAGATCAGCAAAAGAACCAAGGATATCAGAGCTATATTGAGATATGGTTTCAGACAGTCACTAAGTTGCAGTGGTACTCTCTTCCTCAGCTATGTTTGATCCCTTCAAAGTCAGATCATTTGGTCTCTAAAATCCGGATAGCTATCCAAGCATGCATTTCGAGCCTCCACATCATTTTGTCTCTAATCTTGATGTGCACATGGCTCCATTGGAAGTATTCTTATACTTGAGAACAATTTTGTTTTTCAAGTAGGGTAGGGTAGAAAAAAAAATGAAAATAAGAGAAAAATAAAAAATCTAAGGTGAAAACCTCCTCGGAGGCGCCTTAGATTGGCTCATTGATTGAAAACCTCCATGAGGCGGTCAATGGGTTGGAAAAAAAGAGAAAAGAGAATAAGATCTCGGGGTGAAAACCTCCCTTGGAGGCGCCCAGGGCAAGCAATTAGGGTGAAAACCTCCATGAGGCGCCCTAGTTGTTTTTCAAAAAAAAAAAAGAGAAAAAGAGAAATAAAAATAAACCTAATTTTTGTTGGCTAATTGCAGGTTTCAAGAAGGACATTTCAGGTCATGAGGATCACTCAAAACAAAGACAAAGGAATTTTTGTGCTTCTTTTATGAAAAATGTGTTTTCTATAGGAAGTTTTGAATTTCTACAGGAAACATCCCATAGAACCTTTGGACGAACCAAATTCAATTCTAAAATGGAATCTGATGGTGGGAATCTGTTGGTTAGGCATGCAAGCACCTCTATGTCCATCCCTTGCCTTTCTCCATCATTTTTCCACCTCATTGTGCTTCTACATTGTGCTTCTACAAGAAGTTCCTGTAGAAATTGTAGGAAGCTAGAAATGGATTTTAAAAAGGCGGTTTGGCGAACATGGTAGCTTCCTCAAGGGTTCATAAGTCCTCCTACACTTTTCAAACTCCTCCTCCATCATCTTCATGCCTGCATCACAGCCCAAGTTCATTTTTCATACCATGCAACAAAACTGCAAAATGCCTTGAAGCAAAAATACCTAGAACATAATTTGTTTCTTCCATAACTTGAAAACCATGCATCCATTTGAAAAACCATTTTACGGGGGATTGTACAGGGGTGATGGCAACATGCCTGAGCAATTTCAGCCAATTCCGATGCATGGTTTCCAAGAAATCAGCCTCCATCACCATCAACCATTTTTGCATTTTCTCCATATCCGTGCATCCGTTTTAAAACCTGTTTCATAGGGAGATGAAAATGGGTGGTAGTAGCCTACCCAAGCAGTTCCAGCCAATTCCGATACATGGTTGTTGAGAAATTGATCTATAAAATCTTCAGCCATTTTCCATTTTTCTCGAAATCTGTGCATCCATTGATCACGATTTTTCTATGGGAGGTGCATCATGATGATAGGAACATGCTCAAAAATTTTCAGATCGATCCGATCTATTGTTTGGGAGCAATGGCGAAAACAAGTTCTGGTCTGTTGAAAATTCAGTAGCAGGAGCTTGAAGGTGCAGATCTGAGCGTGGAAATGAACTCCTAAAGCATGCATCTGGCCAGAGGACACCTGCACAAGGAAAACAACCAAAAAATCATCAACCAAGCCCTCATGCAACCAAAGAAACTAGTGCATGCAACAATGACTAGCCTCAGCACCTCACAGCAGCCATTTGACTTCAGGTACGTGACTGAATGAAGGGAATGGTGGAATTGAACCACGAATATAGCAGGATTAAGTCGATAATTCCTTTTCCAATTCTCTATCAATCAGCCAGGAATCATGCAATGTATGTGTTAGACAACTCACGTGAAATTTGAAAAAGCACAGACAGTTGTGGATATTTTAAACTCTAGTGCAACTAATGGTAAGGGATTACAGGCAGATGGCATTGCAGGGGACCAACAGTTTGCATGAGCAGCGCACGTCTCTTCCACCTCACCACAAATCACGCAGTAATTAAAGGAATGCTCGGCTGAAGACTCACGTTAACTGCTGATTCATTTACACTTGCAAACCTCTTCAGCTGAATCCTCTGCCTCTGAATTCTGTTAAACTAACGTCCTTCGCCAAGTTTTTTGGCTTGTTAAAAATTCTCCCGCATACCAAGATCATTCAAAGGCGCAAAGACATCCTACAGGTGTTCCTATAGGAAGTCTTCTACAGGAAACGCAAAAAACAACCATGCAAAAAGAAAACCTGGGATTTTCGGCGAATTTCAAGCTCCAAACAAGGTAGGAGTGGGGAAGCTTCGTTGTGCATGATTTTTTGGTGCAAAATGGTGAATTGAACATGGAATTAAATTTTAAAAATGAGAGGAAAAGTCTGCCTGCACATTGAAAAAATGTGAAAAGTCTGCTTGCATATTTTCTGAGTTCTACACAGTACTTTTTTCCTCTGCATTTGAAGCCTGGCTTCTTCCTTCTCACCTTCTTCTGAAAAGAGAGATGCAACCATAGGAACTAGGCTTGTGTGAAAGAATGAATTTGCAAGACTGACCACTTTCTAGAAGTAAAAGAAAACTATGTTATTTGGTCTCTGTTTTGTCAAAAAAAAATTGATTTCTTTTCAAAAACTAAGGAGCAAATTCAGGTTGGAAAAGTTTGAAGAGAGAAAAAATTGGAAGTTGTTGTTGTGAAAAACACGAAAATTCCAGGAACAAGAACAACTTTACAAGAGGGGCAATGAGCTATCTTTTTAGAAGAAAACACAGGTTTTTGCAAAATTCTTGGCTTCAAGAGAAGAAGAAAACAAATAGTTTTATTTGTTGCATGTTTATGCAAAAGCAGTGATGCAATTCTAGGGAAGAATCAAGCCTGGAGAATGTGAAAAAACCAATGATGAGGGAGCACAAATCATTCAAGTAGAGGGTAAAACAAAGGCAGAACAGAGAAAAAAGGCTACAGTAGAGAAGGCAGAAGCTAAACAAGATGAGAAGAAAACCAAAACAGAGCATGAGGAAGCAAGCTAACAGAGGCAGAAAAGACCAAAGAAGAGAAAAAAGGAGGAAGAGACACACCATGAGATATCAGTGACAGTAGACTGAAACAGTTTCTACAGGAAGCTAGAAAACGGCCACTACAGGACTTTCTACAGGAAGTTTGGGGAAAGGGCAGCAGAAGGAGAAATTGGCCAAGATTTTAGCTAGGGAGGCAGCACCTGTGCTGGCCACCCTAAGCACATCCATCCCCTCCATGAACACTCATTTTTTTCAGGGTTCAGACACAATTTAGTCATGGTTAAACCTTCTACAGGAAGCTACAGGACTTTCTACAGGAAGTTCTATATTTTTACCAGAAACATCCTATAGAAGCCTTTGGGCAGGCCAAAATCAATTATGGAGAGGGATTTCAAGCTTGAAGTTTGTTGAGGAGGCATGCAACCACTCTTTTCTTCCATCCTCCACTGGTTTCATCTCCTTTCACCACCATTGCCACCATCATATTGAATATACTTGCACAATCATACCAAAGTTGAGAATTCTCTAGGAAAAGAAGCACAGACAGTGGGAAGAAGCAAAGAGAAAAGCATGGTTTCATGACAGAGAAGAGGGCATCACTTTAGAAGCTTGGCATCACAGGGAGGCCACCAAGGCCATCAAAGATGAGGAGATAGATTGGTTGCTCAGAGGATGAGCAACACTTTCAGTAGGGGGGTGATGATGAGCCCCAAAAATGGATAATTATTTGGGCTCATTCAACCTCCTAATTCGACTCAATCCACCATTCTCATTAGTTTATTGCATGTTTTTGATTATATTTATGCTAATATAGTGAATTGGGTTAGTCATTATGCCAACAAGTCTAATGTGTGCTTTGTGTAGCCTTTTTGGTCAATTTGGAGACAAAATCAATAGTTGAAATGAGCACTTGGCAGCCAAATTCGTGGAGAGTATTTTTAGGAAGGTGTTCCCTTCATTTATGGGCCCTTACCTCGAATTCTCCACCATCAGCTCGGAGTTCAAGGGCCACCAAATGAATTAGCACAAGGGCAACCAAGCAAGTCAAGTAGGACTGCTGTTAACTACAAGTTTTTGGGAGCCGAGTCCCTAAAGTTTAGGAGGACTGTTGGGGTCCTCAATTTGTATAAATAAGAAGGCTTAGGGCCTCATTTGGGTTAGCTGGTAGTTATCCAATGGTTAGTCATTTTGTAGGCAGAAGTTAGCTAGTTGGTATTTCGATTTTGAGGCAATAGATTAGCTTTGCTTTCAGCTCATTTTCAAGTTCTCCTTGTGGACAGTTTTGATGTAACTCTTCTTTTCTTGCTCAATAAAGATGAATCAAGCTTTGCACCAGCTCTAAATATCTCTTAGGAGGCTGTAGCTCTTGGGGTTGGGCCCATCTCAAGTGCCCAGTACCTCCTTTGTTTATATTTATGTGTTTTTGCTGCATTCTTAGAATAAAATCTGCTATTTAGATTTAAATATTGTGTTGTTATTTAGGTTTCTTTCGATGATTAAAAAGGTTCGTCATGTTCAGATTTACTTGATAGGTTAATCACAAGGAATATATTCAGAAAAAGGCTACCAAGTACTTTGGATCTCACCTCCCCTTCAGTGGAATCATTAGCTGGGACCAATGTAACCTTGCTGCCCACAAAAACACATTCTTTGCTTCACCATGCAATTATTAGTGTTCGAATCTCATTTGCAGAACTTGATATCAGTTTTGGATGCATGTTTAGGTTTATGATTGCTTAGTTGCATAGTTGTTTCACATGGTTTCCTTGCAAATAAACTTCTGTTCATTTCCTTTTGCTGTTAGGTCAGATTAGAGTGAAGTAACTAGGTCATAGGTTTTATAAGTGTTTGTTTGCTTAGTTTGAAAAACCACTTGCAGAGTACCTGTTATCCTTCCTTACCTGCCCATACTCCATCCAAACTACCTGCTTCACCCTTCACTTAAAACCCTTACCTTACATTTGCCTCATCCGCTTACTTTGCCATTATTCTCATATTCTTGTGCAACATTGTTTCATCCCTCCTTGAACAGATCTCACCATCTACGCCACTCCTCAACTCCATCCTCCAAGTATTGAACTCCCCTACACCCCTATTTCACCTCCATACTCATTCCTCCACCTTTTTTCCTCCATCCATGCTTCAAAACCCCATTTCTGAACATCCTGTAGAAAAATTACAGAACATCCTGTAGAAATCCTAAACATCCTGTAGAACCCCTGCAGACTTCTTATAGAAGCTCATGAATGAGGTTTCTTGATAGCCAAACTCTGTGAAACTCTTTGGAAAGGTTTTGGGGACTCCTTAGACCCTCTCTGAACCTTCCCGACCTCTTCTAAGCATTTCTCCTCCTTGATCCACCTCTGCACAGTCAAAAATAGTTAAAAGCACATGCATGATAATTCCAACAACTTAATCAAAAATACAAAAACATGTTTTCTTTAGATAGAGGTAGTCTAGACACATGTATTTTACCTTCATAGAAGTAATGACATCTCTTTCAGTAGTTTGCATGCTCTCCTTTGCGTCAGTAGGACTAGCTGGTAGAATTAGGGTTTGCTAGGGTTTGCGTTTCTTTTTGGATTTCAGTTTCTTTTTGCAATTAGATTAACTTCCTTCGAGTTAGCCTTCATCCATCAATTAAAAATCTTCTTCTAAGAGCTCATAGAGGTTGGCTTAAGCTCCTAGTGGACTTTTGCCAGTTGACCAAGTGACAGCTGAGCAAGAGCTAGTACTTGTGAATACAGCACCGTCGCTTCCAAGTTTGTTACGAACTACCGGGTTGATAAAATTAAAGAAGGGAGTTCCAGGAGTTGTAGCATTATTGCTACAATACTGGAGCCTACCAGTCTCCACAGTTCCACTCATTGATCACACAAAGACCACCTCCGCGACAACTTTCAATTACCTTTTTTTCTTGAGTTCATTTGCACAGTACGATGTAAATGTAGGGTAAAGTGAATATGTTAAATTTCATGGTATTTGTTGTGGACTTTTGTAATGTGCCCCGGTAACCTCACATGTAAAAGCATGGAGTTAGAATTTTTATACAAACTACCCACAAGTGATTATCCAATTCACAACTTCACAATTCCTCATTAACCATTAGATATAATGTTCATTAGTACATCAAGTAAATTGCAATAAAAGAGAAAGTAAGTTTTCATAACCATTAACCACCACTGTGGTAGTGTATTAACATAAATTGTCTCATGAATCCATGTATCCATTTCATGATTTCCTTCACCATATTAATTAACCTCATACTTGGACATTATGGTTAGGCCATCAAATAAAGAACCATCAACATCAAGGATTCATCATCATCAAGCTGACACAAAAGGAAATCACTCCATTGAACATCGATATACCCTGGAAACCCTGTAGGGTGAAAACCAGCAAATGTTTAATCTTATTATTAAACGCTCGTGAGGGTTTTCACCCCTCACTTAGTGGCTTATAAGGGATTCCATCCCTTAACCATTGTTATAAAATCATTACAATGAATTATCATTAAGTTGTCACATAACTAGCTAAAAGCTAATACATTTTCCATGAAATCCTTTTCTTACATACCGCCACATGCAACATTCCTTGTGGCATAATTGTTCTAGCAATGGACGATCCTGCAACTCTAACTCATCTGCATGGACCATTAATCATTTTCCTGCCACAATGTTAAACATCACTTTCCTTTGGCACCAACCACCATCGTTTCATGTCAATGCAGTTGTCAACAAGCTTTGGCAACAATATTAGATACATTATTAATCAATCAATAAGAAACATCTAAAAGTGATCTTTTTAACATCTACTCATCTGCATGAGCAAGCATAACATACTAATTAACTAGTACATGTATTCAAGTAAATTCTTGTTCTACTTTTCACAATGCTTATTCACACTAATGCATATTTCTCTTTAAGAGATCTAACCATTAGCTTTACAAGTCCATGTTTCCCTTTAAAACATATAACACATTAATTATGCTTACATACAGGTAATAAACTATTGTTTCTGCGCCTTTGCACATCCGTTCCTTCCACATAGTTATTTTCCAAGAAACATATTTTCTTTAACACATAAAGAACACATCTCCATAACACAATGACTATTATTTGAGTATCCAATAGCTTATCTTATAACCCTTCTTTAATATATGCAACGCATATTCCCTTCTCTAGAACTCTACCATCATTTCATGTAAACATTTACTTACTTCTTTCTTAAAGGAAGTCATCATAACCCCATTTCTCTATCTTCCTATATGTAAGTTTCTCATGCTTTTCATTTCAAGAAATTATTATAGATACCCATCTTTACGCTTAAAGAATAAAGAAAGAATAACAAGGTTAACTTAACCTTTTATGCACCAAAATCAATAATTCGATCCAACTCATCTAGAAAGACAATATTTTCAAGAGATTAATATTTCCAAGAATGTTAACATCAATTATCATTATTTACAAGAAAGTCAACAGAATACTTTATTTTCCAAGAAAACTTATAAAATATTCAATCTTTTACTGCATGCATCAGCATATTTTCTTTACCAATAAAACATATAAAATAATCATCTTTTACCGCATGCATTAACATGTTTTCTTCACCAATAATACATATAAAATATTCAATCTTTAACTGCATGCATTAACATGTTTTGTTCACCAAGAATACATATAAAATATTCAATCTTTAACTGCATGCATTAACATGTTTTCTTCACCAAGGAAACATGTAAAATATTTAATCTTTAACTGCATGCATTAATATGTTTTCTTCATCAAGGAAACATGTAAAATATTCTTTTACTGCATACTATTATGCATATATTATCTATATTTGGTAAGAAATGCTTAATAAGATACCCAAATAAAAAATACATATATTTTTTCTTCAAGAAAGTGATCAAGTTACTTATCTTATTCATGGCAGCCTCCTTGTCTCCATCGCCTCTATTCTGGAAGCCGAACCCACCAGAGACACTGGAGACAATTTGGAGTAGCCAAGAGAAGAGCCCAACAAGGGTTTGAGTAGATTGTTTAGTCTGAACTTGGTTTAAAGTCCATTGGCTCCTCTCTTAAAATATATTGGGTAGTCCTCATCTGCCTCATGCTTTTGTCTCTGTGTGGTGGTCTATACATCATTATAGTCAAATAATAATCTCAAAAGAGTTGCTAGCTCTTTATAATCACAAACTGGACGTTGGCTCCAACGCAAAACTTGCAAATCCACCTCACAATAGGCTCCAACGGCTATTCCCTCTATGCTTTATTTAGCAGTGAAGCCCAGTCTCGTCACAAGCAGGCTTCCGCCATCATTTCAGGTGAGCCGACAAGCATAATGAATCGAAGGAAGTAGGGTAACTGGGAGGGAGACGAGGGAGAGATGCGGAGGGTAATGGCATCCTTCTCACATCCAGTTCCCCGTCTGTCTAGTCATTTACTTCTCAGAGGAGTTTTTCCTCTCATCTTTCTAAAAGTAACCAATGCAGTAATAAATTGACAGTTGTATTGCATTCGCTAGTGAGCGTGGCCTCTAGGCTTCTTCTTCTTGTCTCGTTTGGTCACCTTGGGTGTCTGCCCTCTCACTTACTCCGCTCGGGCAAGGGAACCATGAACATTACTCATTGTGATGCGGTAATGTTGCAGGAGCTCCCAATCAAAGGAATATCGTGGTGCATCTGAATTTATGTACAAATAATCGATATGGGAAAATGAAAGCTCGCAGAGGTAACACCGTAAGAAAATACACCACCCCCTACCATCCAAGAAGCGTTCCCTTTTTACCAATATCCCTTTCTTGATTTCCCTCAACTAGTTTCCAAATATCAAGAATCAGTTTGTAACTGATTTGTAACTCTTTGATTTTACAATGAGTTATTTGTTTATTTACGAGAGGAATATTACATACTCCCCCCCTTAACAAGAACATCGTCCATGGTGTTCATCTCTCGCTGGAACATTAGATCTTAGTCATGATATAAACATCTAAACCGCACAAAAAGTGATCCTTCCTCTTTCAAATCAAAGATTTCATTCCAAGGAATGACAATAAACAAAATAGTAATGTTATAACATAAGAGAGATCAATAGTTATAAGCATTCATAACTGCAAAAATATGCAAGTTCTAATTTCCATTACTTGACCCGTATTCAAATTCATAATATATAAAGACAATTCTCTATATGAACTTAACATTACTTACCAATTACTCTTGAAAACCATGAGTGCTTTCACGTAATAATTTTAATAGTGATTGAACAACCCATCAACCCTCCATGGTAAGTAATTCCTGTAATGTATGACTAACAAATTCAATCGCATTAGTCACAATATTTCGAGTCAAATGAAATACTTTTAACTATCAATCAATTGTGCAATGTTAGATGATATTTAATTCACAGTACTTTTACAAGTACTTAAGAGCTCATCACTGCTCCACATGCACACTGAATTAACTCTCATTAAAGACATCCACAGAGTACTTTTAAAAGTACCAAAAGAGCACCTAGCTCTCTAACAATCAATCACTGCATCAAGTGAAAATTGTCTTAGCCCCTACTAAGACGTTTACAAGATTAATAATATGATAAAGGAATTAAAATTTCCAATAACTCCTTATTAAACACTAAGCTCATTTCCTATTAAATGTGCATAACATATTTCACACAACTATATGTAAAATTCATTTTTAACACAACATATAGCCGATTGGTTATTTTCTTTAGCCATGAGAACCACAATAGGCTAAGGAATCCCCAACCCATGGGATTTGGTTTCCACAACCAAATCGAATCATTTGCACATCTAGACAGTTTCTTGGATAGAGACCTTACCAGGTCTAACATGGAATTCCACTGGCCAACCAGCTCAAGAATTCCAATGACCACATAGGGTCCAATATAGGATTCCTCCTGGCAACGTCCTGCCTATTCCTCTGACAGTGTCTCGTCTATGAGGAATTTTGGGCCTCCTCCAACATGCTCCAAATCAACAGATTTGCCTCAGGCTTTTTACCCTCTTCACCATCTTGGAAAAATCTTTTCCCTTATTGAGGTAATTAGTCTCTAGGGAGAGGAAATCTGGACAGCCAAGTACCATCAACTCCTCCGGGCAGGTAACTGCCATCAACCCAAGGCATTAAATCTGGGAAGACAAGTACCATCAACCCCTCCAAGCAGGTAACTTCCATCAACCCAAGGCATATCCGGGTAGACAAGTACCCTCAACCCCTCTCGGCAGGTAATTGCCATCAACCCAACTATCTGCAACTATCTGGCATGTTAAATTTCTCTTTTATTACTCTTTCCCAAAGTAATTTACGTACTAGACCATATGAACATTATAATTAACAAAATAAACATGCATGTACACCATGCATTTACACTTAACCCTCATCATGGGTCCACAACATCTAGATTGATGGGAAACATATCTATCATACATGTTGTATGCATTCAGATTTTCCAAATAACACAATTCATGCATATCATATAACATTATTATTTCTCATTTATGATTGCAATTCACATTGCAACAATTTACGTGACAAGTTTTCTTGTTGCCATTAAGCTACCTCTACTTAATCCCATCAGCAACGTTAGTTATAAATATGCATCAGTTAACAAGTATTCAATTTCCAAAAATTTTCATGCATACAATATCGTCATGTATAAAAGCATACACAAATATTCATTAATGTATAAATGTCAACAATAGTTGAGTTAATAATCTAAACATTTCCAATTTCCCATAGTCTGTTGTCTTAATCCAAATCGTCATTAATGGTGTATTATCTTACATTTACTATGGACAGCATTGGCCATGCATCATTAATATAATTAAGCATAATCAAGGTGTTTTGACCAACCCTTGGTTCAACATGAATAACTAACAAATTAAACTACCCTTATCGGAATCAATTCCTCTACTTATGAAATTAGAAGCATGATTCTATAAGTGTCACACATGCACCAGAGTTACCACTTGATGTTAGATACAACAACTATCTTAACACTACTATGTGACCATTTCAGAATAATGACTTCAAGGAGACATTACGAAAATAATTAACATCAACACACTATAATTATCATTTTCCAACTCCTTAAGCATGGTCAAAGGAATACTCACATGCACATCAAGCGTTATCTGGTCATCACTAGACTTAGCGTCTTCTGCAAGATTCTGGCACTCAAAGCTTGTGCTATCTGGTCATCACCAGACTTAGTGATTCTTTTCCCTTCTCCATCTGTCCCTATAGCATGGTATTCTTCCTTCTCCTTGCTTCCTTTTCCTTTGGAGGGATCTATAGTTGGGGAAGGTAGTTAGAGTTTACTGACAACTGCATTAACACAGGTAGTCTATTTATGAATAATTATCACATGTAATTCTACCATGAATGGGTCCTAGAAATGTTACCCACTGAACATGCCTCTACAATTAACTTCACATTGGAATGCAACATGCATAAGAAATCCATCATTCCCATAGTAGAGATAAATTCAACCATCATTAAATCGAGGCTCCAATGGTTTTAATCTCACAACAAGTAATGATTAACATAAAACACATACCATGCTAGTGAATTTCAATTAATTAGAGGGAAACATCATTAAATCTATTAAGACATAAGCATATACTATTCATCATGCATTCTCATGGTGAATAAAATTAAGAACTCTTCTCATAAACAACTGGAACTATAGCACAAAGAGAGTAAGAATCATCATACACCCATTCCATGCATGTGACACCAATCATCCATCACTTGTTTACGAATTGTAATAATATTAAATCCAATTCAATTAATGCATGTAATTTCTATTGGTTAGTCATACAACACTAACCAATCTCAACTACCAATCATCTTCATGCATCTATGACAAGATTGAACCAAAAATTAGTTATTACAATCAAGTCTCACTACTTGCCTCATTGTATATTTTCAATATCTAAAGGGGTTCTTCTAATGTCCTTTTAAAACAACTTGTCATCCTATTCAAGGATGTTCCCCATAATTTATATTCATGCATTGACTCATTAAATTTCGTTCATTGTAACTTCAATCTTGTTCAATGAATGCATCTTTGTTATTGCCATATTTGAAAATCACAAGTTGGTAGTTGATTGTCACTTTCCTCAATGAGTGTTCAATATTGTTCATAAGTGTAATGAGTGTTCAATATTGTTCATAAGTGTGACACAAGTTTTATTGTCTTTTTCCTCATCAGGAATCCAATGTAATGAACATAGTTATGCAACAACTTTATTACTTACTACTCAAAGTAGTTATAATCATGAATCACACATATCATGCCGAAAGTAGTGTACTACATAAATCAATATGAAAATGATTAAACTCATACATAAGCTAATGCCACTGGTGGCGTACCTCAAT
Source organism: Pinus tabuliformis (assembly GCA_031772625.1). Lineage (NCBI taxonomy): Eukaryota > Viridiplantae > Streptophyta > Pinopsida > Pinales > Pinaceae > Pinus > Pinus tabuliformis. The sequence continues at coordinate 1,546,608,443 of CM062816.1, read as the reverse complement.
TTCTTTTCCGCTTACCAACTCCCAAAGGTGCTAGTGCTGCAACCTTTAGCTCTGATACCACTTGTAATGTACCCCAGTAACCTCACATGTAAAAGCAGGGAGTTAGAATTTTTATACAAATTACCCACAAGTAATTATCCAATTCACAACTTCACAATTCCTCATTAACCATTAGATATAACGTTCATTAGTACATCAAGTAAATTGCAATAAAAGAGAAAGTAAGTTTGCATAACCATTAACCACCACTATGGTAGTGTATTAACATAAACTGTCTCATGAATCCATGCATCTATTTCATGATTTCCTTCACCATATAATTAACCTCATACTTGGACATTATGGTTAGGCCATCAAATAAAGAACCATCAACATCAAGGATTCATCATCATCAAACTGACACAAAAGGCAATCACATCATTGAACTGTCTCATGAATCCATGCATCTATTTCATGATTTCCTTCACCATATAATTAACCTCATACTTGGACATTATGGTTAGGCCATCAAATAAAGAACCATCAACATCAAGGATTCATCATCATCAAACTGACACAAAAGGCAATCACATCATTGAACACCAATATACCGTAGAAACCCTGTAGGGTGAAAACCAACAAACGTTTAATCTTACTATTAAACTCTCGTGAGGGTTTTCACCCCTCACTCAATGGCTTATAAGGGATTCCATCCCTTAACCATTGTTATAAAATCATTACAATGAATTACCATTAAGTTGTCACATAACTAGCTAAATGTTAATACATTTTCCATGAAACCCTTTTCTTACATACCGCCACATGCAACATTCCTTGTGGCATAATTGTTATAGCAATGGACGATCCTGCAACTCGAACTCATCTGCATGGACCATTAATCCTTTTCCTACCACAATGTTAAACATCACTTTCCTTTGGCAACAACCGCCATCGTTTCCTGTCAATGTAGTTGTAAACAAGCTTTGGCAACAATATTAGATACATTATTAATCAATCAATAAGCAACATCTAAAAGTTATCTTTTTAACATCTACTCATCTGCATGAGCAAGCATAACATACTAATTAACTAGTACATATATTCAAGTAAATTCTTGTTCTACTTTTCACAATGCTTATTCACACTAATGCATATTTCTCTTTAAGAGATCTAACCATTAGTTTTACAAGTCCATGTTTCCCTTTAAAACATATAACACATTAGTTATGTTTACATACACGTAATAAACTATTGTTTCTGCGCCTTTGCACATGCGTTCCTTCCACATAGTTATTTTCCAAGAAATTAACATAGTTTCTTTAACATACAAAGAACACATCTCCATAACACAATAACTATTCTTTGAGTATCCAATAGCTTATCTTATATCCCTTCTTTAAAATATGCAATGCATATTCCCTTCTCTAGAACTCTACCATCATTTCATGTAAACATTTACTTACTTCTTTCTTAAAGGAAGTCATCATAACCCCATTTCTCTATCTTCCTATAAGTAAGTTTCTCATGCTTTTCCTTTCAAGAAATTATTATAGATACCCATCTTTACGCTTAAAGAATCAAGAAACAATAACAAGGTTAACTTAACCTTTTATGCACTAAAATCAAGAATTCGAACCAAGTCATCTAGAAAGACAATCTTTTCAAGAGATTAATATTTCCAAGAATTTTAACATTGATTATCATTATTTACAGGAAAGTCAACGTAATACTTTCTTTTCCAAGAAAACTTATAAAATATTCAATCTTTTACCGCATGCATCAGCATATTTTCTTTACCAAGAAAACATATAAAATAATCATCTTTTTTTTTTCCAAGGAAAAAAACGGTAACTTTTTATTAAAGAAATAATGAAAAGTTACACTAGTAGATGCATTGAAGCATTCCGTAAGCTGCCACAAGGGCACGAGTGCTTTCGCACCCCACGCAACGTTAGAAGACTAATGTGCACAAAGAATAAGAAAAGAGAAGAGAGGAGAGAGAAAGAAAGAGGCAAAAAACTGAATTCCGGCTGTGAGTAAGACTCACGCTTCAAGTTTTTCTCCCCTTTTTCTTTTTGACCTTGCGCCACTCTCCTTGAGTGGGCTCGATCGAAGCAATGACTAACTGTGTTTCTGCATTCTGTGGGCCTGTTTCTTTGTCTGAGTCTGAAGTATCTGAGTGGTGATGCCGTTTGATGCCTCCCATGCTTGGATCCACGCTTGTCATCTCTGCCTTGTTGTCTGATGTGGTTCCCTTCTGATTCTCCATTTCTTGAGGTACCTCGGTCTTCTCTGCGGGGATCTCTTCCTCCACTGCTTCTGATTCTTCGTCCTCTGAATCTGGGGTTGAAAATTGCCATCCTTTCCTCTGCTTCCCTTTCTGCTTCTTTTTACTGTTTACTTTCTTGGCTTCTGGACATGAGCTTTGCAAGTGTCATGTCTGCCTACAGAGCCTACATCTGAAAGCGGTGTTTTCGTAATCTAGTACTTGCAACCAGTTTTGTTGTTTGTAGATCAGCCTTATATTGTCCGGCAGCCCTTTACTTAAATCTACTTCCACACAAATACGTGCGAAAGTGTAGATCCTTTCATCAATCCTTTCCAGGTCTGTTTTGATATATTTCCCTATGTTGTTCCCAATGCCTTCCAAAACTCGTTCATTCCAAAAGTGCAGAGGAAGATTGTATAGTCTGACCCAGACCGGCACTTTGGATACAGTCATTTCATTTGGATCAAAATCTGGAAACCATGGGGTCATAAACAGCCCCGATGTTCCCCAAAACCATGGCCCAGCACTGACGATTGTATCTCTGACTTCCTTGGATGTAAATCTTACTCTAAAAAACCCCTTTGAACATAGATGCATATCACATTCCATGGTCCAGGTGGTGAAAATCCAATGGAATAGATCCAAAGGTTTAGGCCAAAAGCTGTTGAAATGGCAAATTAGAGCTTGCGTTTCATAGGACTTAACGAAATCATCAAGCCCTGTAGAATCTAAGTTTAGGGCTGGGGTTTGCCCTGACTGATCTACTATGTATGGCCTGGGTATGTGCCCGCCTTGATCTGGAGAGGACCCTGAATCTCTGCTGCCCTGTAAAATGTTTTTGTAGGATAAGCCTCCCTTGGGTTGGTGCTGGGTTGCTATTTTTTTCCCCTTGTCTCCCCCTGAGGAGCTTGGCTATCCCTGAGGCAGAGCCCCTCCTCTCAATCTAAAGTTTAAAGTAATGATTGATCCTGGCCCAATCTCATAGCTTTCCATCGATCTACAGTCCTGGAGAGACCGCCTACCACTGACCAGATGTTGGATCTGAACTGGGTATCCCATTTCTGCCCATATTTGCTGTTTCAGCTGCAAGGAGGTGCTTCCTGCATGAACCCACACTAAGCGAGTTTTCCCCTGAGGGGATTTAATCAGAATCTAAAAACAAGTAGTTGATACCTGCTCTGGCTGTGGGCAAACTTCCAGATTTGGCCCTGTTTTTGTTCGTTTTTCCTTGTGCATGTCTACATCTGCAAAGAATCTGCTCGATCTATGATTGGTGCCTTTGATCTGCTGCCTGGAATCAAGCTGGACTCGGATATAGGCTAGATAGTGTAGATCCAAGCCGAATCTACAATGTTTGGGCCCATGCGTTGAAGGAGAGAACGGATCTGCATCATGCAGTCCCCCCTGCCGTTTCTCCGTGCGTTCTGGGTTTGGCGAGACTTGGCCTCTAGAAGCCATACGACACGCAAGCTTCTTTGTTCAAAAACGCCGTTTGGGACCTCGATCTTCCACAAGAAGAAACCCTCCTCGCATATCCACGCAAAAAGGTGAGCTTCCGTTGATGCCCTCGCCTCACGGTCTCGTTGAAAACTTGTATTTCGTTCCCAGTCCAGGATCGCCTGATATCTTGTGATAGAGAACCCCACAGATGCGTAGCCGCGCGGTTCTGGGAGTATTTGAGGCGTTTGTCCGCGGGAGACTGGCCATTTCTCTGTAGGCACTTGCAGTAAAGAGAACCTTCCAGCAGCGTTCACTGTCACCTGAAACCCTGGATCACCTTCGGCCCTTGTGGCAAGCTTGGGAACCGATGCGGCAACAACCAAAGCTCTACTCGAGCAAACCCTAACCATCGCCATCGTCCTCCAATGAATCTTTCAACTTTTCAACTTCTCTCCTCGTAAAATAATAATCTTTTACTGCATGCATTAACATGTTTTCTTCACCATGAATACATATAAAAATATTCAATCTTTAACTGCATGCATTAACATGTTTTCTTCACCAAGAATACATATAAAATATTCAATCTTTAATTGCATGCATTAACATGTTTTCTTCACCAAGGAAACATGTAAAATATTCAATCTTTAACTGCATGCATTAACATGTTTTCTTCACCAAGGAAACATGTAAAATATTTAATCTTTTACTGCATACTATTATGCATATATTATCTATATTTGGTAAGAAATTCTTAATAAGATACCTAAATAAAACAAACATATATTTTTTCTTCAGGAAAGTGAGCAAGTTACTTATCTTATTCATGGCAGCCTCCTTGTCTCCATCACCTCTGTTCTGGAAGCCGAACCCACCAGAGACACTGGAAATAATTTGGATTAGCCAAGAGAAGAACCCAACAAGGGTTTGAGTAGATTTTTTAGTCTGAACTTGGTTTAAAGTCCGCTGGCTCCTCTCTTAAAATATATTGGGTAGTCCTCATATGCCTCATGCTTCTATCTCTCTTGTAGCGGTCTATACATCATTATAGTCAAATAATAATCTCAAAAGAGTTGCTAGCTCTTTATAATCACAAATTGGACGTTGGCTCCAACGCAAAACCTCTAAATCCACCTCGCAATAGGCTTCAATAGCTATTCCTCTATGCTTTATTTAGCATTGAAGCCTAGTATCATCACAAGTAGGCTTCCGCCATCATTTCAGGTGAGTCGGCAAGCATAACGAATCGAAGGAAGTAGGGTAACTAGGAGGGAGACGAGGGAGAGATGCGGAGGGTAATGGCATCCTTCTCACGTCCAGTTCCCCGTCTGTCTAGTCATTTACTTCTTAGAGGAGTTTGTCCTCTCATCTTTCCAAAAGTAACCACTACGGTAACAAACCAACAGTTGTATTGCATTCGCTTATGAGCGCGGCCTCTAGGCTTCTTCTTCTTGTCTCGTTTGGTCACCTTGGGCGTCTGCTCTCTCACTTACTCCGCTTGGGCAAGGGAACCATGAACCTTACTCATTATTATGTGGTAATGTTACAGGAGCTCCCAATCAAAGGAATATTGTGGTGCATCTGAATTTATGTAAAAGGAATCGATATGGGAAAATGAAAGCTCGCAGAGGTAACACCGCAAAAAAATACACCACCCCCTACCATCCAAGAAGCGTTCCCTTTTTACCAAGATCCCTTTCTTGATTTCCCTCAATCAGTTTCCAAATATCAAGAATCAGTTTGTAACTAATTTGTAACTCTTTGATTTTACAATGAGTTATTTGGTTATTTACGAGAGGAATATTACAACTTTGATAAGGGACTAGAATGAGCCTCAGGGCTCAATAAGGAAGGCAAATGAAATTTTTCTCTATCTCCCATTTATTTATTAAAATTCATTATAAAATCTATGAAAAGGAGAAAAAAGAATTATATTATATATATTTTAATTTTAAAATTATATAATCTTAAAAAATTTGTATTCAATTTTGATTAAATTAAATTTTTAGAGACATTCTTTTACTATGAACTAATAATTTTAGAAAAAAATGCTTTTTTATATTAATTTTAATTAAAATTAAATAATTAAGATTCTGAAATATTAATGAAAAAATCTACTTTTAAAGATAAGGTAGCTAAACATATAAACCTTTTTTCTCAAAAAAGATAATTTCTATCAATAATATTTTAAAAATAAATAAAATTGTGTTACATGTTCATGTTTTTAACCATTACATTTATAAGGTTTGATATCTTAACCATATCTTTTTAGAGACATTCTTTTACTATGAACTAATAATTTTAGAAAAAAAATGCCTTTTTATATTAATTTTAATTAAAATTAAATAATTAAGATTCAGAAATATTAATGAAAAAATCTAATTTTAAAGATAAGGTAGCTAAAATACATATAAACCTTTTTTCTCAAAAAAAGATAATTTCTATCAATAATATTTTAAAAATAAATAAAATTGTGTTACATGTTCATGTTTTTAACCATTACATTTATAAGATTTGATATCTTAACCATATATTAAATAAATTTAATGATAATATATATATTTTATAAGATTTAATATTTTAAATAAAGTTAAAGATAATATTTATTTATTTCTTTTTTTTAAATGAATATTGTATTTCTTTCTAAACTAGAACATACATTGGTATGCTAGATACAAGGTCTATGTTTCACTATGAAGATGAGGCCATATCCAGAAGTGCACTTTTAAAAAAGAGGCATAGGAAATTATGATAGGTAAAAAGACTAAATAGGTGACAATGTTTAGGGATCAATGTGGTCTATAGTGTTGGCACAAGTGTGGGGAATCAATGCCAAGATGTTTCTCAATATGTCCCAAATGCTAATCCATATCCTCATGTGACAATGTAGGTGCTCATAGATTTTATGATGTCTACTTGGTGCTCAAAACCGTTCATCAATATTCTAACAAAGAGAAAATTCAAATGCCAATATAAGTTGATGGTGTACATATACTGGTTAAAATGACCTCATGTGTGTCCAACATATGACATCTAACCATCCAATTTAGTGAGAACCTTGTGTTCAAAAGTTGCTACTCTTGGGAAGCCCCTTTATGTTCCATACAAACTAGTTCCTCCTAGATGGACCCCAGGATGGTATCTCAAACACTAGCATCTAAATTTTGTAGTCAATGATGTGCATGTGTGTGTATCATAAAGGCTCTCCCCTAATAGTATGCATCCCCTCAGTAAATACGTGCTCTATGATGGGGCGTAGATACGTGCTTTGTGATGGGGCATAGTAAAATGTCAGACAGGAATATAGAAGCCAACTATTGGGAAGGCAAGTGAATTGATCTCAAACTAAAATCATAATCTAATTTCATTTCTTTCCATACCTCTTACCCTTTCCTCCCTATTATAAAATGCATGTGGATGATGGCCAGTAATCGCAGTAGATATTGATCGGTCAATGAGTGGAAAGATCAATAGCTATTTCCAATTAATAAATCCACGCATGTATAGTTGGTTGATTCTTCTTGTCTTTATTTTTTAGGTAAGACAATTAAAGTAGTCTTAGTTATTAATTTAAGACAATTAAAATAATAATCTAAGTGTTTAGGATGAGATATTAGTTTTTTTAGTTCATTGATTCTGCTTTTATCTTAGTTTCTTTAGGTAAGATAACTAAATTAGTCTTTGTTATTAATTTAAGATAATTAAAATAATAATCTCTCTTTAGTATGAGATATTAGTTTTGCCTTTAAAAAAATTCTTAAATTTCCCTATTATGTGGTAGTGGCACTTATACTAGAAAGCATTTTTTCCATCCAGTGTCATATACAAGTGTTAACTTCCCAACTACTTGGGTTTGCATGATGCAAAATTATCCTTGTTTATAAAATCTACTCAAGTTATTTATTTCAATATTGTTACTTAGGCATATAAGTTTTGTATTTAAAAAAATTCTTAAATTTCCCTATTATGTAATAGTGGCACTTATAATAGAAAGCATTTTTTCCACTCATATACAAGTGTTAACTTCCCAACTACTTGGTTTGGCGTGATGCCAAATTATCCTTGTGTATAAAATCTACTCAACTTCTTTATTTCAATATTGTTACTCACGCATCATATCGTAGATTAGATGGGGTAATTTATATGTTGAAAAGTACAAAATGCATGACCAATGGTAAGGGTATCTCCCCGTTATGAAGTCCCAATTAGACCTAAAACCATTTGGAGTAGGAATCCCATCATTTTTGTGGGTTTGGATACCACCATGTTTGTTTGTTTCCTATTTGGTTTTGGAAGAAAAGATATTAAGGTGAAGGCAAGTGTGAAATACCTGGAGCATGAATATGAATAGACTCACTTATGAAAAACTTGAGATACATAATCCAATAGTATAACAACACAACAATTGTAACATCCCTCAATATACCTAGTGAAAAATACACAAAATTAGAATGTTTTACAAGTTTTAATAGAATGTAATATTCCCAAATAACTTATCACGTATTCTTTAACTAATAATCAAATGTTATAATCATGATCATTAAGTAAAGCAACCTTGGAAAAAGAATAGAAAATCTCATTCCGTAAAATCCATTAATGCAACTTGTTGACATAATGTTTTCTTCTATAACTTTCCATCATTAACATTGTTCATTAAAGTAGGCTTGTTAATAACATTTTGAATGATGTATTTCCAACATCATGAAAAGTAGAAATATCATCAAGATAATAGAAAATTAAAGCACATAAATGAACACTAATATATCCTCGGAACCGTGAAGGAAAAAACCAACAAACATTTATTTTATTGAACATTTTGTGAAGGAGTTCACCCTTCTCTTAATGGAAAGAAAAGAGTCATCCATTGTCCACTATAGAATTTTTACAAAAGAAACATAATATTTGATTCAACCATAGTTAACCAAAGGCTATTACATTAAACATACTATCATGTTTCTCAATCACATTATCGAGTAGTTTTTTGATCCCAATGCTTTCATGGCATGGTTGTTTCCCACAACAAGTTACACTTGTGAACTGCATTGTATGATCTTTATCTCTACATGGAACAACAAGTATACATAATAACCTCATCACCTGCAATAGTACTAGTTATAATTCATCTTTTGATTGCAGCAAAATAAGTTAGTTTAAAACAATCACTCCATTCTTTGTGAAAGTTGTGACTCTTTCCTACAAACACTATTATTAGTAAACTCTCACATCATGATAATATAATATATCAATTCATAAAAAACATATTCAATATCTTCTAGTTATGATTTTTATGTTAGAATCACTAATCTTTTTTTATGAATCATACCTCTTTTGTCACCAACAACAAATGCATATATAGTACAACCATTCTTTGTTATGCATACAAATTTCTCTGAAAAATACCCAATTAGCCATATAACAACTTTCATTCACATAATAAAGACATTCACAGTTACTCCTACTTTTAGAAAATTACACTACACTTATCTGAGTCATTTCAGGAAGAGGCTATGGCCTTCATGTTCAACCCAACCTTGAACCAAGCATTCATTAGTTCCCCTCAAGCTATCCTCTAACTGTCATGAAAAGAAAAAGTAACTTTGTAGAGTTGTTCTTTAACTTTTCACCTCATGAACCCTAAGCAATGTCCTGCTAAATTATCTAGATTCCACCATTCTTTCTCTCCCATTTGTATTTATCCATGCATTGTTTTCAACTCCCATAGTTCTTTTCATAAAACTCACATTATGGCCTTTATCTGCAGCCATCGAAAAACATAAATCGTGGTCAATAGTTTGTCTTTTTCTATTTCTCTCCCAAAAGAAAGTAACAAAAGGATGATTTCTTTGTTTTATTGCCCCCTCACTAGAGACAACCAACTTCAACAATTTTTTCCCTTATAGTTAGGGTTTAATCTCTCATTTAGCCATTTACCTTTTCCTAAGAAAATTATAGATTAAAAAAAGTCCTAATTCCCTCTTATTAAATGGTATTTTCGTTATAATATTCATCACATGTTTTTTCAATTTCCCTAATTAATAATAAAGAAAAATAAAAGAAATAAAAACAAGTCATTTAGTCCTTTTCCAAAGGGTGTTACATCAACTTCCTCAAATTTTGGCCTTGCTTATGTACTAGTGGAACAACCCTCATCAGGAGAGCCCACAACTCCATATGCACCACTAGGAATATTAGCAACAACACCTATCTATATCTTGGCTTTGATAGGATTGGAATTGGTCTCCATTTCATTCCTCCTCCATCAGAGTCATCAACATTTTCAAGCTGGTTGACATCCAACTACTAGTAGTCTATTCAATGGCACATCCACAATCCTCTTCTTATCAAATGAATCTAAATTTGTTGTAATATTATCATCTCAAATGATGTTCCTTATGCTGTAAATATACTTCTCCAAGGAGCTCCTCACCTATACCTTATTCTTGTGTTCTTCATCTTTAGCCTTGTACATATCATAATCATGAACCATCTTCTTGATTTCCTCCTTAATCAACATTTTTCATTTGTAATGGTGATTTTACTTTTTTGACTAGTGGTTTTGTCCATGACAAAGACATTTCGAATACCACTGGCATCAATATCAAAGAACACAATGATTTGGGTAACTCCTTTGGGATCAAGGGGTAAACAAAATTTTAAATTTACCCAACAAGTTATTGTCTTTGGCTCGAGTTCACTCACCCTCATACACTTCAATCAACATACTAGGCTAGTTGTCTAAGTAGAAAATATTTTATCCAAGAAGTGTTCCTTGAGATGAGAATTGTCATAATCCCACTTGTAGCTTAAAACCCTAATGAAAGGGGAGTCCTTGGCTCTAGTTCACTCACCCTCATACACTTCAATCAATGCACTAGGCTAGTTTTCTAAGTAAGTAGAAAATATTCTATCCTTCTTAGTGGGGATATTAATGTTCCTCGAGATGAGAATTGGCATAATCCTTTATCCTTATTGATGGGGATATTAATGTTCCTTGAGATGAGAATTGAGATAATCCCACATGCAATTTGACATGCTAGTGAAAGGGCAGTAACATCAACAAGAAATAGGCATTTCACTTTCTCATTTTCCTCTCCACTCAAAATAGTAGAGCGCTTTCACAACATCTTTGAATGCAACACTCTCATCAGGGTTAACACTTTTGCAAAGCTCCTTGCCATTAAAGAATTTCTACAAAAAGGAATAAACCTTGGATATAGAAGAACCTTGAAAAAGAACCACATAATGGATTGAGTTTTTATCGACCTTCGCATCATGCAAATGTTTCTTAGTAGGCTCCATGCACTTCTTGAACAAATCCATTTTCAAATATTGAAATCTAGCCCTAGTAATGGTGGTTTTATACAAAAAGGACTGAACATTTGGTATAGTAGAAACGTGAAAAAGAAACACATAATGGATTGAGTGTTCGTCCACCTTCGTATCATGCAAATTTTTCTCAATAGGCTCCATGCACTTCTTGAACAAATACATTTTCAACTCTTGAAATCTAGCCCTAGTAATGGTGGTATAGAGGTCGATACCTTCATAGAGGGAATCAATTTCAATGGTGGTCTCGGAGGTTTGTATCATACCTCCATTAAAAACTTGTAAAATTTTCTCTTTTATTTTTATTTTTCCTAATAGATTTATTTTACAAATTACGGGACCCAGCTTGAAGGTCAGAAATGGAAAATATGATGTGCATAAATAAATTTTAATAAATAAAATATTTTTCCATATGAGATTGCAATGAAATGATGTTATAGAGGGTTTCACACTTTAGGTAATTACCGACAGTAAGGATGGTTGGGGGGATGGTTGGTTTCCTGCCCGAATCTCTTTCATAGTATATTTCAAGTAACAAAGAAAAAGGCTAGCCAAAAGGTGAGGGTTAAGAGTCTAGGGTTTAGGGTTAAGAGCCTAGTGTTAATAAGAGTTTAGTAAATCCTCTTAATCAATACTTAAATAAAAGTTAGAAATTTTTTTAAGATGTTATAAAATGCTTAGGGTTTAGAGTTTAGGGTTTATGGTTTTGGGTTTGGTGTTTAGAGTTTAGGGTTTAGGGTTTATAACACTTTAGTAAATGATTTTAATAAACGCTTAAATAGAAGTTACAATGTGTTTTTTAAAATGTTATAAAATTATTAGGGTTTAGTGTTTAAGGTTTATGGTTTAGGGTGTAGGGTTTCAGGTTTATAGTTTAGGGTTTAGGGTTTGTGGTTAATAGTTTAGGGTTGAGGGTTTATAACACTTTAGTAAATTCTTTTAATAAACACTTGAATAAAAATTACAAATTTCTTTCTAAAATGTTATAAAATGCTTAGGTTTAGGGTTTAATGTTCACGGTTTGGGGTTTAGGGTTTAAGGTTTAGTGTTTATGGCTTAGGGTTTATGATTTAGGGTTTACGGTTTGGGTTTTAGAGGTTAGGTTTTATGGTTTATAAGACTTTAGTAAATGATTTTAATAAACACTTAAATACCAGTTTCAAAATACTTTTTAAAATGTTATAAAATGATTAGGGCTTAGGGTTTACGATTTGGGATTTAAGGTTTAGGGTTTAGGGTTTAACTTTTGGGGTTTGGGTTTAGTTTTAGGGGTTAGTGTTTAGGGTCTAAAACATTTTAGTAAATTCTTTTAATAAACACTTAAATAAAATGGTTAGGGACTAGGGTTTACGGTTTAGGGTTTGGGGTTTGGGTTTAGGGTTTATGTTTTTGTGTTTAGGGTTTAGGATTTTGTGTTTAGGTTTAGGATTTATAACACTTTAGTAAATTATTTTAATTAACACTTAAATAAAAGTTACAAAATCCTTCTCAAAGTGTTATAAAATTCTTAAGGTTTATGGTCTAGGGTTTAGGGCTTAAGGTTTAGGTTTTGGGGTGTATGGTTTAAGGCTTGTAACAATTTAGCAAATCCTTTTAATAAACACTTAAATAAATGTTACAAAAGGCTTTTAAAAATGTTATAAAATGCTTAGGGTTTAGGGTTTAGGGTTTAGGTTTTATAACACATTAGTAAATTATTTTGATAAATGCTTAAATAAAAGTTATAAAATTATTTTTAATATATCATAAAATTCTTATGCTTTAGGGTTTAGGGTTTGGGGTTTGGGGTTTAGGGTTTAGTGTTTTGGGTTTAGGGTTTATAACACTTTAGTAAAATATTTTAATAAACACTTAAATAAAAGTTACAAAACTCTTGTTAAAATGTTATAAAATTCTTAGTTTTTAGGTTTTAGGGTTATAACACTTTATTAAATGCTTTTAATGAACACTTAAAAAAGTTACAAAAATGTATTTTAAAATGTTATAAAATTATTAGTGTTTAGGGATAGGGTTTGGGATTTATAACACTTTGATAAATTGTCTTAATAAGAACATAAAAACAGCTACAAAAAGCCTGTTAAAATGTTATAAAATTCCTTAGGCTTTAGGGTTTACGATGTAGGGTTATAAAATTCTTAGGGTTTAGGGTTTAGGGTTATAACACTTTATTAAATTCTCATAATAAACACTTAAACAAATTTACAAAATGATTAGGATTGGGGTTTAGGGTTTAGGGTTTAGGTTTTATAACACCTTAGTAAATTCTTTTAATAAACACTTAAATAAAAGTTACAAAATTATTTTTGATAATTCATAAAATGCTTGGGTTTTAGGGTTTAGGGTTTGGGGTTTGGGGTTTGGGGTTTAGGGTTTAATTTTTAGGGTTTAGGGTTTAGGGTTTATAACATTTTAGTAAATTATTTTAATAAACACTTAAATACAAGTTACAAAATTCTTCTCAAGGTGTTATAAAATTCTTAAGGTTTATAGTTTAGGTTTTAAGGCTTGGGGTTTAGGGTTTAGGGTTTAGGTTTTCGGGTTTAGGTTTTAAGGTGTATGGTTTAAGGTTTATAACAATTTAGTAACTTATTTTAATAAACACTTAAATAAAAGTTACAAAATGCTTTTAAAAATGTTATAAAATGCTTAGGGTTTATAAAAGTTTATTAAGTGCTTTTAATAAACACCAAAAATTTTTACAAAACACTACTTAGAATGTTAATAAATGATTAGGGTTCAGGGTTTAGGGTTTAGGGTTTAGGTTATATAACACTTTAGTAAATTATTTTAATAAACACTTAAATAAAAGTCACAAAATTATTTTTAATATATCATAAAATGCTTAGGCTTCAGGGTTTACGGTTTGGGGTTTTGGGTTTAGGTTTTAGTGTTTAGGGTTTTGGGTTTAGGGTTTGTAACACTTTAGTAGATTATTTTAATAAAAACTTAAATAAAAGCTACAAAACTCTTGTTAAAATGTTATAAAATTCTTAGGGTTTAGGGGTATAACATTTTATTAAATGCTTTTAATAAACACTTAAAAATGTTACATAAATGTATATTAAAATGTTATAAAATTATTAGTGTTTAGGGATAGGGTTTGTGGTTTAGGGTTTGGGATTTAAAACACTTTGATAAATTCTTTTGATAAGAGCATTAAAAAAGTTACAAAATGCTTGTTAAAATGTTATAAAATGCTTAGGATTTAGGCTTTAGGATTTAAAATTCTATAAAATGTTCATGCTTTAGGGTTTAGGGTTTATAACACTTAAGTAAATGCTTTTAATAAACACTTAAAAAAAAGTAAGAAAACACTTTTTAAAATGTTATAAAATACTTAGGGTTTAGAGTTTAGGCTTTAGGGTTTTGGGTTTTGGGTTTAAAATGTTATAAAATGCTTACGGTTTAGGATTTACGATTTATAACATTTTAGTAAATGCTTTTAATAAAAACTTCAATAAAATTTACAAAAATCTTGTTAAAATGTCATTGAATGCTTAGGGTTTAGGTGTACGGTTTAAAATGTTATAAAGTGCTCAAGGTTTAGGGTTTAGGATTCACAAGACTTTAGTAAATTCTTTTTATAAACAGTTAAAAAATGCTACAAAGAACTTTTTAAAATGTAATAAAATGCTTAGTGTTTAGGGTTTAGGGTTTAGGTCTTATAACGCTTCAACAAAATCTTTTAATAAACACTTAAAAAAAGGTTACAAAACACTTTTTCTCAAGGTTTAGGGTTTAAAATTTTATAAAATGCTTAGGGTTTAGAGTTTAGGGTTTAGGGTTTATAAAACTTTAGTAAATCATTTTAATAAACACTTAGGAAAATGTTACAAAACACTTACTAAAAAAATATAAAATGTTTAGGGTTTAGGTTTGAGGGACAATTTAGTAAATTATCTTAATAAACACTTTAAAAAAAGTTACAAAACTCTTGTTAAAATTTTATAAAATTCTTAGGGTGTAGGTTTTAGGGTTTAGGGTTTATAACACTTTAGTAAATTCTTTTAATAAACACTTCAAAAAAGTTACAAAACTCTTATTAAAATGTTGTAAAACGTTTAGGGTTTAGGGTTTTAAAGTGTTACAAAACGCTTGCTAAATTATAATAAAATTCTTAAGGTTTAGGGTTTATAACAATTTAGTAAATTCTTTAAATAACACTTAAAAAAAAGTTACAAAGGCTTGTTAAAATGTTATAAAATACTTAGGGTTTAGGGTTTGGTGTTTAAAATTTTATAAAGTTCTTATGGTTTAGGGTTTAGGGTTTATAATTCTTTAATAAATTATTTTTATAAACACTTATAAAAAAGTTAAAAAAAGGTTTTTAGGGTTTAGGGTTTTTTGGGGTTTTGAGGGTTTAGGGTTTTTTTAGGGTTTAGAGTTTTTTAGGGTTTAGGGTTTATGGTTTTTTATGGTTTATTGTTTTTTTAGGGTTTTTAGGGTTTAGGGTTTTTTAGGGTTTAGGCTTTGGCGTTTAAGGTTAGGGGTTTAAGGATTAGGGGTTTAGGGTTTATAGCACTTTAGTAATGGTTTTAGTAAACACTTAGATTAAAGTTACAAAACACTTTTTAAAATGTTATAAAACCCTTAGGTTTTAGGGTTTGAGGTTTAGGGCCTAGGGTTTAGGGTTTAGTTTTTGGAGCTTAGGGTTTAGAGTTTATAAGACCTTGGTAAATGATTTCAAGCTTTAGGCTTTAGGGTTTAGGTTTTATAAGACCTTAGTAAATGATTATAAGGTTTACCCTTGAGGCTTTAAGCATTATTATATAGGGTTTGGGGTTTGGGGTTTAGGGTTTAGGTTTTATAACAATTTAGTAAATTCTTTCAATAAACACTTAAATAAAAGTTATAGAACGCTTTCTAAAATGTTATAAAAGTATTAGTGTTTAGGACTTACCGTTTGGGGTTTACGGTTTGGGATTTAGGGTTTCAGGTTTACGGTTTAGGTTTTAGGGTTTATGGTTTAGGATTTATAATGCTAAAGTTACAAAACTCTTTTTAAAATATTTATAAAAAAAATGTTTAGGGTTTAGGTTTTAGGACTTATAACACTTTAGTAAATTCGTTTAATAAACACTCAAATAAAAGTTTAAACTACTTTTTTAAATGTTATAAAATGATTATGGTTTAGGTTTTATGGTTTGGGAGTTTAGGGTTTAGGGTTTCGAGTTAAGGGTTTAAGGTTTATAACACTTTAGTAAATTCTTTTAATAAACACTTAAATAAACATTACAAAACACTTTTTAAAATGTTATAAAATGATTAAGGTTTAGGGTATAGGGTTTAGGTTTTGGGGTTTCGGTTTGAGGGCTTAGGTTTTAGGGTTTATAATAATTTAGTAAATTTGTATGATAAAAAGTTAAATAAAAGTTACAAAACACTTTTGAAAATTCTATAAAATAATTAGGGTTTAGGGTTTAGGGTTTTGGGTTAGGTTTTAAGGTTTGTTTAGGGTTTTGGGTTTAGGTTTTAGCGTTTAGGGTTAAGGGTTTATAACACTTTAGAAAATTCTTTTGCTAAACACTTAGATGAAAGATACAAAACACTTTTTAAAATGTTATAAAATGATTAATATTTAGGGTTTGGAGTTTGGGGTTTAGGGTTTAGGGTTCATGTTTTAGGATTTAGGGTTTATGAGGATTTAATAAATTCTTTTAATAAACACTTAAATAAAAGTTAAAAAACTCTTTTTAAAATGTTATAAAATGCTTAGGGTTTTGGGTTTAGGGTTTATAAGGGTTCAATAAATGATTCTAATAAACACTTAAATAAAAGTTACAAAATACTTTTTTAAATGTTATAAAATGGTTGTGTTTAGGATTTAAGGTTTATGGTTTAGGGTTTCGGGTTTCGGGTTTAGAGTTTAGGGTTTAGTGTTTAGCATTATAATGCTTTAGTAACTTATTTTAATAAACATTGTAATAAAAGTTACAAAATGATTGTTAAAATGTTATAAAATGATTAGGGTTTAGGGTTTAGCATTTAGGGTTTGGAGTTTAGGGTTTAGGGTGGTTTAGCATTTAGGGTTTAAGGTTTATAACACTTGAGTAAATTATTTTAATAAACACTTATATAAAAGTTAGAGACTACTTTTTAAAATGGTATAAAATGCTTAGTAGTTATGGTTTAGAGTTAAGGGTTTGAGGTTTATTGTTTGGGGTTTAGGGTTTAGGGTTTAGGGTTTTTAATTTAAAATACTTAGGGTTTAGAGTTTAGGCTTTAGGGTTTATGGTTTTGAGTTTAAAATGTTAAAAAATGCTTACGATTTAGGATTTCGGGATTATAACATTTTAGTAAATTCTTTTAATAAACACTCGAGAAAAAGTTACAAAAAGCTTGTTAAAATGTCATTGAATGCTTAGGGTTTAGGTTTAGGGTTTAAAATTTTATAAAATTCTTAAGGTTTAGGGTTTAGGGTTCACAAGACTTTAGTAAATTATATTTTATAAACACTTTTAAAAAGTTACAAAACGCTTTTTAAAATGTTATAAAATACTTTGTGTTTAGATTTTAGGGCTTAGGGTCTAGGGTTTATTAATAAATTCTTTCAATAAGCAATTAAAACAAGGTAACAAAACACTTTTTAAAATGTTATAAAAAGCTCAGGGTTTAGGGTTTAAAATGTTATAAAATGCTTAGGGTTTAGGGTTTATAAAACTTTAGTAAATCCTTTTAATAAAAACTTAGAAAGAAGTTACAAAACATTTACTAAAAAGTTATAAAATTCTTAGGGTTTAGGTTTGAGGGACACTTTAGTTCTTTTAATAAAATTTTAAAAAAAGTTACAAAACTCTTGTTAAAATTTTATAAAATTCTTAGGGTGTAGGTTTTAGGGTTTAGGGTTTATAACACTTTAGTAAATGCTTTTAATAAACACTTAAAAAAAGTTACAAAATGCTTATTAAATTGTTGTAAAATGTTTAGTGTTTAGGGTTTTAAAATGTTACAAACTCTTGCTAAATTGTAATAATATGCTTAGGGTTTACAGTTTATAACAATTTAGTAAATTCTTTAGATAAACACTTAAAAAAAGTTACAAACGCTTGTTAAAATGTTATAAAATACTTAGGCTTTAGGGTTTAAAATGTTATAAAGTGCTTATGGTTTAGGGTTTAGGGTTTAGGTTGGGGGTGTGGGTATTACGGTTTAAGGTTTTAAGGGTTTAGGGTTTTTTGGGGTTTTAGGGTTTAGGGTTTTTAGGGTTTATGGTTTTTAGGGTTTATGGTTTTCTAGGGTTTAGGGTTTTTTGTGGTTTAAGGTTTTTTTAGGTTTTTAGGGTTTAGGGTTTTTTAGTGTTTAGGGTTTTGGGTTTAAGGTTAAGGGTGTAGGGATTAGGGATTTAGGGTTTATAGCAATTTAGTAAATTATTTTATTGAACACTTGAATAAAAGTTAGAAAACACTTTTTAAAATGTTATAAAATCGTTAGGTTTTAGGTTTTGGGGCTTAGCATTTAGGGTTTAGGGTTTAGAGTTTATAAGACCTTCGTAAATGCCTTCAAGCTTTAGGCTTTAGGGTTTAGGTTTATAAGACCTTAGTAAATGACTTTAGGGTTTATCCTTTAAGCTTTAAGCATTAAGATATAGGGTTTGGGGTTTTGGGTCTAGGGTTTAGGTTTTATATTACTTTAGTAAATTCTTTTAATAAACACTTAAATAAAAGTTACTGAACGCTTTCTAAAATGTTATAAAATTCTTAGTGTTTAGTGTTTACCGTTTGGGGTTTACGGTTTCGGGTTTACAGTTTTGGTTTTAGGGTTTAGCTTTTACGGTTTGTGGTTTATGGTTCACGGTTTATGGTTTAGGATTTATAGCACTAAAGTTACAAAACTTTTCTTAAAATATTAGAAAAAAATTAGCGTTTAGGGTTTAGGGTTTAGGATTTATAACACTTTAGTAAATTATTTTAATAAACAATTAAATAAAAGTTTAAAATGTTACAAAATGATTAGGGTTTGGGGGTTTAGGGTTTAGGTTTTCGGGTTTATAGTTTAAGGTTTATAATGCTTTAGTAAATGCTTTTTATAAACACTTAAATAAAAGTTACAAAACGATTTTTAAAATGTTATAAAATGATTAAGGTTTAGGCTATAGGTTTTAGGGTTTGGGGTTTACAGTTGAGGGCTTAGCTTTTAGGGTTTATAACAATTTAGTAAATTATTTTAATAAAAAGTTACAAAACACTTTTCAAAATGTTATAAAATACTTACGGTTTAGGGTTTATAGTTTTGTGTTTAGGTTTTAGGTTTTAGGGTTTATAACACTTGATAAAATTCTTTTAATAAACATTTGAATGAAAGTTACAAAACACTTTTTAAAATGTTATAAAATTATTAGTATTAAGGGTTTGGGGTTTGGGGTTTAGGTTTTAGGGTTCATGTTTTAGGATTTAGGGTTTATAAGGATTTAGTAAATTCTTTTAATAAACACTTAAAATAAGAGTTAAAAAACTCTTTTTAAAATGCTATAAAATGCTTAGGGTTTGGGGTTTAGGGTTTAAGGTTTAGGTTTTAAGGTTTAGGGTTTATAAGGGTTCATTAAATGATTTAATAAGCAGTTAAATAAAAGCTTCAAAACACTTTTTAAAATGTTATAAAATGCTTAGAGTTTAGGATTTAAGGTTTAGGGTTTAGGGTTTCACGTTTGGTGTTTAGAGTTTAGGGTTTAGTGTTTAGGGTTTATAACGCTTTAGTAGATTATTTTAATAAACACTGTAATTAAAGTTACAAAATGATTTTTAAAATGTTATAAAATGATTAGTTTACGGTTTAGCATTTACGGTTTGGGGTTTAGGGTTTAGGGTGGTTTAGAATTTGGGGTTTATGGTTTATAAGACTTTAGTAAATGGTTTTAATCAAGGCTTAAATAAATGTTACAAATTTCTTTTTAAAATGATATAAAATGCGTAGTGTTTAGTTTTTAATGTTTGGCCTTTGGGATTTGGGTTTAGGGTTTATAAGACCTTAGTAAATTCTTTTAATAATCACTTAAATAAAAGTTCAAAAATTCTTTTTAAACTGTTATAAAATGCTTAGGGTTTAGGGTTTTGGGTTTTGATTTTTGGTTTTAGGTTTAGGGTTTAGGTTTAGGGTTTATAACACTTTAGTAAATTCTTTTAATAAATACTTAAATAAAACTTACAAAACGGTTTTTTAAATGCTATAAAATGATTAGGATTTAGGCTTTAGGCTTTAGGCTTTAGGGTTTGGGATTTTAGGTTTAGAGTTTAGGGTTTAGGGTTTATAACACTTGAGCAAATTATTTTAATAAACACTTAAATAAAAGTTACGAGATGCTTATCAAAATGTTATAAAATGCTTAGTGTTTATGGTTTAGAGTTAAGAGTTTGAGGTTGAGGGTTTGGGGTTTGGGGTTTAGTGTTTAGGGTTTTGAATTTGGGGTTTATAACACTTTCATAAAATCTTTTAATAAACACTTAAATAAAATTTACAAAACGATTTTTAAAATGTTATAAAATGCTTAGCATTTACGGTTTAGTGTTTATGGTTTCGAGTTTAGGGTTTGGGCTTTAGGTTGTAGGGTTTAGGGTTAAGGGTAGAGTGTTTAAGGTTTATAAAATGCTTAGGGTTTAGGTTTTACAGTTTATAACACTTTAGTAAATAATTTTAAACACTTAAATAAAAGTTAGAAAACACCTTGTAAAATGTTATAAAATGATTAGGGTAAAGGGTTTAGGTTATAGGGTTTAGGGTTTAGGGTTTAGGTTTTATGGTTTAGGGTTTATGTTTTATAACACTTTAGTAAATTATTTTAATAAAAACTTAAAGAAAAGTTACAAAACCATTTTTAAAATGCTATAAAATGTTGAGGGTTTACGATTTGGGTTTTAGGGTTTACAGTTTTAAGTTTATGGTTTAGAGCTTAGAGTTTAGGGTTTAGAGATTATAACACTTTAGTAAATTCTTTTAATAAAAATTTAAATAAAAGTCACAAAACACTTTTTAAAATGTTATAAAATGCTTAGGGTTCAAGGTTTACAGTTTGGGGTTTATGGTTTAGAGTTTAGCATTTAGGGTTTAGGAATTACAATTTGGGGTTTAGGGTTTAGGGTTTAGGGTTAAGTTTTTTCGGTTTAAGCTTTGGGGTTTAGGGTTTAGGGTTTATAACACTTTATAAAATTCTTAGGGTTTAAGTTTTAAGATTTTTGGTTTAAGGTTTAGGGTTTGGGGTTTAGGGTTCATGGTTTCAGATTTATAACACCTTAGTAATTTTTCTAATAAATACTTAAATAAAAGTTACAAAACACTTTTTAAAATGTTATAAAATGCTTAGGGTTTAGTGTTTAGGATTTGGGGTTTAAGGTTTATGGATTAGGCTTTGGTGTTTATGGTTAAGGGTTTAGGGTTTAGGGTTTAGGGTGTAGGGATGAACCCCCACCTTAAGTGGGTATCCATTACTACATATTACACATAATGCATTCATCCCATGGAGCCTCGAGGAGTTATGAATACAAATAAATAAAAGGAAAAAGGTTTACGAAGAAGGCGGAAAAACAAAGGTCGGAGTATCTCATGTACGACAATTTTCTCCCTCCTACACTCACATACCGAGGTGTGGTCTTCCCTTATTATAGATACACATAAATTCTTAGGGTTGATGGTTTAGGGATTAGGGTTTAGGATTTAGGGTTTATAATATTTTAGTAAATTCTTTTAATAAGCACTTAAATAAAAGTTACAAATAGCTTTTAAAATGTTATAAAATTCTTAGGCTTTAGCATTTAGTGTTTAGGGTTTATAACACTTTAGTAAATGTTTTTAATATACACTTAAATAAAAGGTACAAAATACTCTTTAAAATGTTATAAATTAATTAGGGTTTAGGGTTTAGGTTTTAGGGATTATGGTTTAAAGTTTACAACAATTTAGTAAATTATTTTAATAAACAGGTAAAAAAAGTTGCAAAACACTTTTTAAAATGTTATGAAATGCTTAAGGTTTAGGTTTTAGGGTATAAGGTATAGGGTTTATGGTTTTGGGTTTAGGGTTTAGGGTTAGGGTTTAGAATTTATAACACTTTAGTAAAAAAATTTAATAAACACTTAAATAAAAGTTACAAAACACTTTTTTCAAATGTTGTAAAAGGCTTAGGGTTTAACATTTATGGTTTAGGTTTTGAGGTTTAGGGTTTATAGTTTAGGGTTGAGTTTTTATGGTTTAGGGTTTATAACACCTTAGTAAATTATATTGATAAAAAATTAAGTAAAAGTTACAAAACTCTTTTTAGAATGCTATAAAAAACTTATGGTATAGGGCCATAAGACTTTAGTAAATTCTTATAATAAACACTTAAATAGAAGTTAAAATACACTTTTTAAAATGTTATAAATTTCTTAGCGTTTAGGTTTAAGAGTATAGGGTTTATAAGACTTTATTAAATCCTCTTAATAAACACTTAAATAAAAGTTAGAAATCTTTTTAAGATATTATAAAATTCTTAGTGTTTAGGGTTAGGGGTTTGGAGTTTAGAGTTTAACGTTTAGTGTATATAACACTTTAGTAAATGATTTTAATAAGCACTTAAATATAAGTTACAATATGTTTTTTAAAATGTTATAAAATTATTAGGGTTCAACATTTAGGGTTTAGGGTTTAGGGTTTAAAATTTAGGATTTAGGGTTGAGGGTTTCAGGTTTAGAGTTTAGGGTTTAGGGTTTAGGGTTTGTGGTTTACAGTTTAGGGTTGAGGGTTTATAACACTTTAGTAAATTCTTTTAATAAACACTTAAAAGAAAATAAAAAATGCTTTTTAAAATGTTATAAAATGTTAAGGGCTTAGGGTTTAATGTTCAGGGTTTGGGGTTTAGGGTTTAAGTTTTAGGCTTAGGGTTTAAGGTTTATGATTTAGGGCTTATGGTTTGGGGTTTGGAGGTTAGGGTTTAAGGTTTATAAGATTTTAGTAAATTCTTTTAATAAACACTTAAATAAAAGTTTCAAAATACTTTTTAAATGTTATAAAATGATCAGGGTTTAGAGTTTAGGGTTTGGGATTTATGGTTTAGGGTTTATGGTTTAAGGTTTGGGGTTTTGGGTTTAGGTTTAGGGTTTAGTGTTTAGGGTTTAGGTTTTAGGTTTAGGTTTCATAACACTTTAGTAAATTATTTTATTAAACACTTAAATAAATGTTACAATTTTTTTGATAGATCATAAAGTTCTTAGGTTTTAAGGTTTAGGGTTTGGGTTTCGAGGTTTAGGGTTTATTGTTTAGGGTTTAAAACACCTTAGTAAATTATTTTAATAAACACTTAACTAAAAGTTACAAAACTCTTATTAAAATGTTATAATTGCTTGGGGTTTAGGGTTATAACACATTATTAAATGCTTTTAATAAACACTTTAAAAAGTTACAAAAATGTATTTTAAAATGTTATAAAATTCTTAGTGTTTAGGATACAATTTATGGTTTAGGGTTTGGGTTTTATAACACTTTGATAAATTCTTCTAATAAGAACATAAAAAAAAGTTACAAAACACTTGTTAAAATGCTATAAAATGCTTAGGCATTAGGGTTTTGGATTTTAAATTTATATAAAATTCTCATGGTTTAGGGTTTAGGGTTTATAACACTTGAGTAAATGCTTTTAATAAACACTTTAAAAAAGTACGAAAAGGCTTGTTAAAATGTTATAATATACATAGGGTTTAGGCTTTAGGGTTTAGGGTTTTGGGTTTAAAATGTTATAAAATGCTTACGGTTTTGGATTTAGTGTTTATAATATTTTAGTATATGATTTTAATAAACACTTCAAAAAAAGTTACAAAAATCTTGTTAAAATGTTATTGAATGCTTAGGGTTTAAGTTTAGGGTTTAAAATGTTATAAAATGCTTAAGGTTTAGCTTTTAGGGTTCACAAGACTTTAGTAAATTCTTTTTATAAACACTTAAACAAAGTTTTCCAGGATGAAACACTTAAACAAAGTTACAAAACGTTTTTTAAAATGTTATAAAATGCTTAGTGTTTAGGGTTTAGGGTTTAGGTCTTATAAGAGTTCAATAAATTCTTTTAATAAACACTTAAAAATAGGTTACGAAACACTTTTTAAAATGTTATAAAATGCTAAGTGTTTAGGGTTTCAGATGTTATAAAATTCTTAGGCTTTAGAGTTTAGCGTTTAGCGTTTATAACAATTTAGTAAATCTTTTTAATAAACACTTAGAAAAAAGTTACAAAACACTTGCTAAAAAGTTATAAAATATTTAGGGTTTAGGTTTGAGGGACACTTTAGTAAATTCTTTTAATAAAAACTTAAAAAGAAGTTACAAAACTCTTGTTAAAATTTTATAAAATTCTTAGGGAGTAGGTTTTAGTGTTTAGGGTTTATAACACTTTATTAAATGCTTTAATAAACACTTAAAAAAAGTTACAAAACGCTTATTAAAATGTTATAAAATGTTTAAGGTTTAGGGTTTTAAAATGTTACAAAATGCTTGCTAAATTGTAATAAAATTCTTAGGCTTTAGGGTTTATAACAATTTAGTAAATTCTTTAAATAAACACTTAAAAAAAATTACAAACGCTTGTTAAAATGTTATAAAATACTTAGGGTTTAGGGTTTGGGGTTTAAAATGTTATAAAGTGCTTATGGTTTAGGGTTTAGGTTGGGGGTGTGGGTATTATGGTTTATAATGCTTTAATAAACATTTAATAAACACTTATAAAAAAGGTTAAAAAACAATTTTTAGGGTTTAGGGTTTTTTGGGGTTTTTAGGGTTTAGGCTCTTTTTAGGGTTTAGAGTTCTTTATGGTTTAGGGTTTGGGATTTAAGGTTAAGGTTTATGGATTAGGGGTTTAGGGTTTATAACACTTTAGTAAATGGTATGAGTAAACACTTAAATAAAAGTTACAAAAAACTTTTTAAAATGTTATAAAATCCTTAGGTTTTAGGGTTTTGGGTTTAGGGCTTAGGGTTTAGGGTTTAGGTTTTGGAGTTTATGGTTTAGATTTTATAATACCTTAGTAAATGCATTCAAGATTTAGGGTTTAGGGTTTAAGGTTTAGAATAGCTTAGTAAATGATTTTATGGTTTATCCTTTAGGATTTAAGAATTAGGATATAGGGTTTTGGGTTTGGATTTAGGGTTTAGGTTTTATAAAACTTTAGTAAATTATTTTAATAAACACTTAAATAAAAGTTACAGAATGCTTTCTAAATTGTTATAAAATTCTTAGTGTTTAGGGTTTACCGTTTAGGGTTTAGGGTTTGGGATTTAGGGTTTCGGGTTGAGGGTTTAGGATTAAGGATTACGGTTTAGGATTTATAACACTAAACTTACAAAATGCTTTTTAAAATATTAAAAAAAATAGCATTTAGGGTTTAGCGTTTAGGATCTATAACACTTTAGTAAATTATTTTAATAAACAGTGAAATAAAAGTTTAAAATTCTTTTTAAAATGTTATAAAATAATTAGGGTTTAGGTTTTTGGGTTTAGGATTTAAGGTTTCAGGTTTATGGTTTAGGGTTTATAACACTTTAGTAAATTCTTTTAATAAACACTTAAATAAAAGTTACAAAACACTTTTTAAAATGTTGTAAAATGATTAGGGTTTAAGTTTTAGGGTTTATAGCACTTTAGTAAATGCTTTTAATAAACACCTAAATAAAATTTAGAAAACTCTTTTTAAAATACATATGGTTTAGGTTTTAGGGTTTCAGGTGTAGTGTTTGGGGCTTAGGGTTTAGGTTTTATAAGATTTTAGTAAATTATTTTAATAAACACTTGAATAAAAGCTACAAAATGATTTTTAAAATGCTATAAAATGATTAAGGTTTAAGGTTTGGTGTTTACAGTTCAGGGCTTAGGTTTTAGGGTTTATAACAATTTAGTAAATTATTTTAATAAAAAATTAAATAAAAGTTCCAAAACACTTTTCAAAATGTTATAAAATACTGATGGTTTTGGGTTTTGGGTTTTGGGTTTAGGGTTTAGAGTTTATGTTGGGTCCCTATAATACTAGTGATTACCCCATTACTATTGTAGTTGTATCCCTTATTAATATTGTTGTGCCCCTATTGTCCCCATATTGTTATTATTGTTCCCCATAGATTCCCTCTATTTTTATTTTTGTGGCTTTATGTTATTACTGTTAGGTCGGCTGGGTTATATTGTGACTCCTTAGACTCCTATATAGAAAGGAGGTTTTGTCATTTGAATCATCCAAGTATTGTTCATTTATGTAATGTAAAGGAGGTTGCCCCCTCGAAGAGGCTGAATTCTAAGGCATTGATCTATCTTTTCTATCTTTTTCTTGAGCTGCTTTCATAACATTTGGTATGAGAGCTTTGGATTCTAGGGTTTCGCTGCTCCAAACAGCTCATCGTGGAATTTTCGCTATAACTTTTTTCTGCGATGTTTCAAAAGCTAAAAAAAAACACATTTGAGAAGAAATCACTTTGAATCTCGGGTCCAAATTTCAGAGCTTTTTGCGCTATATTGCGGATATATGATCTGAGAAAATTGGCATTTTTGAAGACTCCTGAATTAAATTCCAAACATGTGACCTGGGGAAAATCGTCATAACTTTCTCTCTGAGCATTGGATTGATATTTCGTAAAAAGGTAAAAAAAGAGGACGGACTGTAGTTTCTTCTATATATTTTTCAGAGCCAAAGGTCGAAACAGTGACTCGTGGCATGTCGTACAAGTTCTCTCTACTGAACTAGTCTATAATCAGGTCACTGTGGGAGATTTCACATAACTCTTCCTTGGAGAATCCAATTTGGATCACATTGGTGACATTGGAAAGAGGACACAGAGGGCTACTGTAGGTCACAATTTTAGAACTGGATGATCCAAAAGTACAGAGATACATCAAAGGCAATATTGAGCTCCTACAAAGTGAAAAAAGGTGTGTAGATTTTTTTAAATTTTTGCTTAAGCTTGGTTTGAAAATTTAGTTTGAAGGAATTCAAAGGGCATAGTAGAGCGTTATTATCGGTAACTGATGCCCTGAGGAAAGAAAATGCAAACACCTAGTAAGCAACCTGAAAGCTCTAGCATGACTCATGAAGAAGAGGAAGAAATGCTACATGATAATAAAAATTACAAGACCAAGTGCAACAAATGTCACTCTCACAAAAGCTAATAGAAGCTAAGATAAAGGGTGTGGAAGCTAAGATGGATGATTTGAAGAGAGACATGGTAGATTTGAAGACAGATTTGACAAATTTTCTACAAGAAATACTTACTAATGGTGAAAAGGTAGTAAAGGAAACTCATGATGTGAACAAAAGAAATGTTAATCATGATTTCATAGACTCTAATGTGGGATCGAAGACCCACCATATTCCAAAAATCGATATGAGGAAGTTTGATGGCAAGGATCCCGCAACATGGATATTATAGATGGAGCAATTTTTCGATCTCAATAATGTGCAAAACACACAAAAGGTACGTATTGCAACTTTATATTTGGAACCAAATCAGTTTGTATGGTATCAATGACTTTGCTCTAGTAAACAAATTATCACTTGGGCAATTTTTATGGAAGAATTGATAACACATTATGAGGATACAAAAAGCAACACTTTTTTTAGCCAATTGATAAGTCTCAAACAAAAGGGTTCAATAATGGAGCACATTGAGGAGTTCCAAAAATTGAACATAAGGGTAAAAAATATTCGAGAGGAGCATAGGATTGATGTGTTCATAGGGTCTTTAAAAGATAATATCCAACATGATGTTCACATTTGGGAACCTGATTCATTGGAGACGGCATTCAGGTTAGCAAGAAAAATGGAAAGCAAAATTATGGAAACCAGGAAGCATACCACTCACAACTATAAAGATGGAAGTGTTGTTGCCCCTAGTCTTCCACAACCTATAAGGTTGACACCACAACAATTGGAAGAAAAAAGAGCAAAAGGGCTTTGTTACAGTTGTGATAGAAAATACACTAAAGGTCATAAGTGTACTGAGAAGAAATTATTCTACATAGATTGTGAAGAGGAAGAAGAAAAGGAGCAAGAAAGGTCAAAAGAAGAGGATATAGTCCAGGAACAAAGCCTAGATAAATAAGAAATGAATCCAACAATATCTTGTAATGCATTGGCGGGAATTACCACTCCTCAAACCATCAAGATAGAAGGACAAATCAAGAAGAAAAAGGTAATAGTGTTGATTGATTCAGGAAGTATCCATAATTTTATTCATTGTAAGGTAGCAAAAGAAATGAATTGCTTCTTATATCCAACACCAGAGTGTCAAGTGATGGTTGAAAATGGAGGAACAATAATTTGCTCTGGAAAGTGCCATAATATCAAGCTATCCATAGGAGAATATGTATTGACTAGCCCAATGCTTTCCATTCCAATGGGAGGTGCTGATGTTGTACTAGGAGTCCAATGGCTACAATCCTTGGGTACAATAGCTTTTAATTTTCAAGAACTTTTCATGAAATTTTCTATGCAAGGAAAGGAAGTTGAGTTAAGAGGCATTGCAGGGAAAACGGGAAAGATAATCAACTCTAATGGTATGACAAAGCTTCTAGAAAAGGAACAAAGAGGTGTAATTGCACAATTATGTTCGCTAGATGTTGCCACATTGGAATCATCTCTTTCTCCAAATCTCCAAAAAGTCTTGGACAATCATTCCAATGTATTTGAGACTTCAAAAGCTCTCCCACCTATTCGTGATCATGATCATGCTATTCATCTAATTCCAGGAAGTGTTCTTCCAAACATCAGGCCGTACATATATCCCTATGCCCAAAAGAGTGAAATTGAACATATGGTTGTAGAAATGCTAGAGGCTGGTATAATTCAATCGAGTCAAAGTTCTTTCACTGCTCTAGCAGTATTGGTGCACAAGAAGGATGGATCATGACACATGTGTCTAGATTATAGGGAGCTCAACAAGCTCACTATTAAAGATAAGTTTCCCATTCTTGTCATTGATGAATTATTGGATGAATTGCATGGATCAATTTGCTTCATCAAGTTGGATCTTCGTTCAAGATATCATCAAATCAAAATGAAGACTAAAGACATTCTGAAAACAACATTTAGAACTAATGAGGGTCATTATGAATTTTTGGTCATGCCTTTTGGCCTTACCAATGCACCTTCAAGATTTCAAGGTTTGATGAATTCCATTTTCAAAACATTCCTTAGAAAATTTGTGTTAGTATTTTTTGATGATATACTAATCTACAACAAGTCTTAGAAGGATCATGTTGAACATGTTGACAGGGTGCTACAACTATTGGAGGAGAAACAATTATATGCAAAAAGATCCAAATGTTTCTTTGGAGTACAAGAGGTGGAATATCTGAGTCATATTGTATCTCATGAAGGAGTTAAGGTAGACCCTAGCAAAATTAAAGCCATTAGGGAATGGAAAATCCCCACATCCATAAAGCATCTGCTAGGATTTCTCAGGTTGACAGGGTATTATCGCAAGTTTTTTAAGAATTATGGGAGAAGAATAGCACCTCTAACAACATTATTGAAGAAAGATGCATTTTCATGGACTCCAGAAGCAACAAAGGCCTTTGAACATCTTTGGCAATGTGCCAAGCACCAGTCTTAGCTACACCGGACTTCACAAAAACCTTTATTGTGGAATGTGATGCTTCAGGAAATGGAATTAGTGTTGTTTTAACGCAATATGAAAGATCCAATGCTTTTGAAAGTTGTCCAATCAAGGGAAAGTTTTTACACAAAGCTATTTATGAGAAGGAAATGTTGGCAATATTCCATGCATTTAAGAAATGGAAACCCTACCTAATGGGTAGACACTTCAAGGTAAAAACGGATCATGATAACCTTAAATACTTGTTAGAACAAAGATTATCCTCTGAAGAGCAACAAAAGTGGTCACAAAGATGTTGGGTTATGACTTTGAAATCATCTACAAAAAAGGGAAGCAAAATGTGGTGGCAGATACACTCTCAAGAAAGGATGAGGATGTGGAAGCATTGTTGTGCGCCATTTCTATTATCCAACCAGATTGGATAAATGAAGCAAGGGAGGAATGGAAGAATGACGAAGAAGTGTGGGCACTTATTCGAAAGTTACAACAAGATTCCAGTACGTCTGATACATTTAGCTGCCAAAATGATTCGTTATGGTACAAAGATCGCTTATACCTCTATAGGAATTCCTAGCTAAAACAAAAGATTCTTATGGAATTGCACACTTCTCCCTTAAGAGGGCACTCGGGATTTTTAAAAACTTACCACAGGGTTAAGAAAGAATTTTTTTGGGATGGCCTTAAATTAGATATTTGAAAGTTTGTGGCGGAATGTTTGGTTTGCCAACAAAATAAAGTTGAAACAATTAAGACACCGGGTATGTTACAACCTTTATCCATTCCAAGCCAAAGTTGGGAGGAGGTTTCAATGGATTTTATCACAGGTTTACCCAAGTTTCAGGGAACGAGTTTCATCATGGTGGTAGTTGACAGACCTACCAAGTATGCACACTTTTGTTCATTATCACATCCATTTAAAGCCAGTATAGTTTCTACTGCATTTATGGAAACAAT
The DNA here is from genome assembly GCA_031772625.1 of Pinus tabuliformis. Taxonomy (NCBI): domain Eukaryota; kingdom Viridiplantae; phylum Streptophyta; class Pinopsida; order Pinales; family Pinaceae; genus Pinus; species Pinus tabuliformis. The sequence continues at coordinate 1,546,577,924 of CM062816.1, read as the reverse complement.
TCAATAGCTACATGGAAACCCAAAGATTATTGTAAGTGACAGAGATCGCATTTTCAATGGAAATTTTTGGACATAATTATTTTCTTGTCTTGGTACTCAGTTAGCTCATAGCTCATCTTATCATCCTCAATCTGATGGGAAAACTGAGATAGTAAACAAATGTTTGGAAGGATATCTTCGTTGCTTTGTATCTGATAAACAGACACAATGGGTCAAATGGTTGCCTCTGGCTGAATGGTGGTATAACACTTGCTTCCATATAGCAACAAAAATGACCCCATTTATGGCACTTTATCAATATCAGCCACCATCCACCACATCATATTTAAGAGAAAATTCTAAGGTTCAAGCAGTCGAACATCACATTGAACATCAACAACAAGTCCTCCAACTCTTAAAGGACAACCTTGTGTTGGCACAGAATAGAATGCAACAACAGGCAGATCAACATCGCAATGAAAGAAGTTTTAATGTAGGTGATTGGGTATTCCTACGGCTACAACCATATAAGAAAATGTCCCTCAAGCAAGCTAAGAAGGATAATAAATTATCACCAAAGTATTATGGTCCGTACAAGGTGTTGTAAAATATTGGTACTATGGCATACAAATTGGAGCTTCCTGCAGCTTCTCGATTGCACCCAGTTTTCCGTGTTTCATGTTTAAAGAAGGTTATAGGCGACAAGCTCCTAGTTCAAACAATATTGCCAGAACTTGAGGAGGAAGGAAAAATTATATTGGAACCGGAAGCAGTCACAGGAACGAGAACTCGACAGCTACGAAATCGATCAATTTCGGAGTATCTTATCAAGTGGAAGAACTTATCAGCTGAATATTCCAGATGGGAGGATGAGACTTTTATAGAGAAGCATCTAGAACTATTCAAGCGTTGAGGACAACACTTTTTTGAAGGAGAGAGGCATGTTGGGTCCTTATAATACTAGTGATTACACCATTACTATTGTAGTTGTATCCCTTATTAATATTGTTGTGCCCCTATTGTCCCCATATTGTTATTACGGTGCCACATAGAATCCCTCTATTGTTATTTTTGTGGCTTTATATTATTACTGTTAGGTCGACTGGGTTATATTGTGACTCCTTAGACTCCTATATATAGAAAGGAGGTTTTGTCATTTGAATCATCCAAGAATTTTTCATTTATGTAATATAAAGGAGGTTTCCCCCTCAAAGAGGTTGAATTCTAAGGCGTTGATCTATCTTTTCTATCACTTTATTGAGTTGGTTTCATAACAGTTTAGGGATTATAAGACTTTAGAAAATGATTTTAATAAACATTTAAATAAAAGCTACAAAAAGCTTTTCAAAATGTTATAAAATGATTAGTATTTAGGGTTTGGGGTTTTGGGTTTAGTGTTTGTGTTTTATAATTTAGGGTTTATAAATATTTAGTAAATTATTTTAATAAACACTTAAATAAAAGTAAAAAAACTCTTTTTAAAATGTTATAAAATGCTTAGGGTTTAGGGTTTGGGGTTTATGGTTTATAAGGGTTCAGTAAATGATTTTGATAAACACTTGAATAAAAGTTAGAAAACACTCTTTAAAATGTTATAAAATGCTTAGAGTTTAGGATTTAAGGTTTAGGGTTTAGGGTTTCTAGTTTGGGGTTTAGTGTTTAGGGTTTATAACACTTTAGAAAATTATTTTAATAAACACTGTAATAAAAGTTACAAAATGATTTTAAAATGTTATAAAACAATTAGGGTTTAGGGTTTAGCATTTAGGGTTTGGGGTTTAGGGTGACTTAGCGTTTAAGGTTTATGGTTTATAAGAGTTTAGTAAATGGTTTTAATCAAGGCTTAAATAAAAGTTACAAGTCTTTTTAAAATGATATAAAATGCTTAGGGTTTAGTGTTTACGGTTTGGCCTTTGGGATTTAGGGTTTAGGGTTCATAATACTTTAATAAATCCTTTTAATAAAAACTTAAATAAATGTTCCAAAACACTTTTTATGCTGTTATAAAATGCTTAGGGTTTATGGTTTATAACACTTTATTAAATGATTTTAATAAACACTTAGAAAAAGTTACGAAATGTTTATTAAAATGTTATAAAATGTTTATGGTTATTGTTTTAAAATGTTACAAAACGCTTGCTAAATTGTAATAAAACGCTTAGAGTTAAGGGTTTATAATAGTTTAGTAAACTCTTTAAATAAACACTTAAGAAAAGTTACAAACGCTTGTTAAAATGTTATAAAATACTTAGGGTTTAAGGTTTGGGATTTAAAATGTTATAAAGTTCTTATGGTTTAGGGTTTATGGTTTAGGTTGGGGGTGTGGGTATTAGGTTTTAGGGTTTATGGTTATAATGCTTTAATAAATTCTTTTAATAAACAGTTATAAAAAGTTAAAAAATAGTTTTTAGGGTTTAAAGTCTTTTGGGGCTTTTAGGGTTTAGGGTTTTTTTAGGATTTAGGGTTTTTTAGGGTTTTTGGTTTTTGGTTTTTTAGGTTTTATGGTTTTTATGGTTTATGGTTTTTTATGGTTTAGGGTTTATGTTTTATGGTTTAAGGTTTATAACACTTTAGTAAATCCTTTTAATAAACACTTAAATAAAAGTTACAAAGCATTTTTTAAAATGTTGTAAAATGTTGAGGATTTAGGGTTTATAACACTTTAGTAAATTCTTTTAATAAAAACCTAAACAAAATTTAGAAAACATTTTTTTAAATGTTATAAAGTACATAGGGTTTAGGTTTTAGGGTTCCAGGTGTAGTGTTTGGGGATTAGGGTTTAGGTTTTATAACAATTTAGTAAATTATTTTAATAAACACTTAAATAAAAGCTACAAAATGATTTTTAAAATGTTATAAAATGATTAAGGTTTAGGGTATATGGCTTAGGGTTTGGGGTTGACAGTTTAGGGCTTAGGGTTTGGGGTTTATAACAGTTTAGTAAATTATTTCAATAAAAAGTTAAATAAAAGTTACAAAACACTTTTCAAATTGTTATAAAATACTTGGGGTTTACGGTTTACGGTTTAGGGTTTACGATTTATAACACTTTAGAAAATGTTTTTAATAAACACTTAAATTAAAGTTACAAAATGCTTTTTGAAATGTTATAAAATTATTGGTATTTGGGGTTTGGGGTTTAGGGTTTAAAATTCATTTTTTTGGATTTAGGGTTTATAAGGATTCAGTAAATTCTTTTAATAAACACTTAAATACAAGTTGAAAAACTCTTTTTAAAATGTTATAAAATTCTTAGGGTTTAGGGTTTGCAGTTTAGGATTTAAGGTTTAGGGTCTATAAGGGTTCAGTAAATGATTTTAATAAACACTTAATAAAAGTTACAAAACACTTTTTAAAATGTTATAAAATGCTTAGAGTTTAGGATTTAAGGTTTAACGATTAGGGTTTCAAGTTTGGGGTTTAGAGTTTAGAGTTTAGTGTTTAGGGTTTATAACGCTTTAGTATATTATTTTAATAAACACTCTAATAAAAGTTACAAAATGATTTTTAAAATTATATTAAATGATTAGGGTTTAGGGTTTTGGGTTTTGGGTTTAGGGTTTAGGGTTGTTTAGCGTTTAGGGTTGATGGTTTATAATACTTTAGTAAATGGTTTTAATCAATGCTTAAATCAAAGTTACAAAATTCTTTTTAAAATTATATAAAATGATTAGGGTTTAGTGTTTAAGGTTTGGCCTTTAGATTTAGAGTTTAGTGTTGATAAGACCTTAGTAAATGCTTTTAATAAAGACTTAAATAAAAGTTCCAAAACGCTTTTTAAACTGTTATAAAATTCTTAGGGTTTTATGTTTTGATTTTGGGTTTTAGGTCTAGGGTTTAGGGTTTAGGATTTATGGTTTAGGTTTAATAACACCTGAGTAAATGCTTTTAATAAACACTTAAATAAAAGTTAGACTTCTTTTTAAAATGTTATAAAATACTTGGTGTTTATGGTTTAGAGTTAAGGGTGTGAGGTTTATTGTTTGGGGTTTAAGGTTTAGTTTGAATTTAGGGTTTCTAACACTTTTGTAAAAACTTTTAATAAACACTTAAATAAAATTTACAAAACACTTTTTAAAATGTTATAAAATGCTTAGACTTTATGGTTTAGGATTCGAGGTTTAGGGTTAAGAGTAGAGTGTTTAAGGTTTATAAAATGCTTAGGGTTTAGGGTTTATGGTTTTGTGGTTTAGGGTTTAAGGTTTATAGCACTTTAGTAAATGATTTTAATAAACACTTAAATAAAAGTTACAAAACACTTTTTAAAATGTTATAAAATGGTTAGGGTATAGGGTATAGGGTTCAAGGTTTAGGGTTTATGGTTTATAACACTTTATTAAATCATTTTAATAAACACTTAAATAAAAGTTACAAAACTGTTTTTAAAATACTATAACATATTGAGGGTTTAGGGTTCGAGTTTTAGGGTTTAAATTTTATGGTTTTAAGTCTAGGGTTTAGGGTTTATAGTTTATGGTTTAGGGATTAAAACAATTTAATAAATAGTTTTAATAAACATTTAAATAAAAGTTACAAAACACTTTTTAAAATGCTATAAAATACTTGGGGTTTATGGTTTAGAGTTTAGGGTTTAGGGTTTATAGCACTCTAGTAAATTCTTTTAAAAAACACTTAAATAAAAGTTACAAAATGTTTTTAAAATTATTATAAAACGCTTAGGGTTTAGGGTTCAAATTTTGGGGTTTAGAGTTTGGAGTTTAGGGTCTAGGGTTTAGGGTTAAGCGTTTGCACTTTAGCCTTTAGGGATTAGTGTTTATGGTTTAGGGTTTATAACACTTTATAAAATGCTTAGGGTATAAGTTTGAATATTTTCAGTTTAGGGCTTAGGGATTGGGGTTTAGGGTTCATGGTTTCGAGTTCATAACACCTTAGTAGTTGTTTTAATAAACATTTAAATAAAAGTTACAAAACACTTTTTAAAATTTTATAAAATTCTTAGGGTTTAATGTTTAGGGTTTGGGGTTTAGGGCTAAGGGTTTAGTGTTTAGGGGTGAACCACCCCACCTTAAGGGGGTATCTGGTGCTACATATTATACATAATTCATACATCCCATGGAGCCTCCAAGAATTATGAAAAATAAAAATAAAAGGAAAAAGGTTTATGAAGCAGGGTGGAAAAACAAAGGTTAGGGTATCTCATGTACCACAATTTTGTCCCTCCTACACTCATATACCCACGTGTGGTCTTTCCTTATTATAGATACTAATAGAATTCTTAGGGTTTATGGTTTAGGGATTAGGATTTTGGGTTTAGGGTTTAGGATTTAGGGTTTCTAACATTTTAGTAAATTCTTTTAATAAGCGCTGAAATAAAAGTTACAAATAGTTTTTAAAATGTTATAAAATTCTTAGGCTTTAGCATTTAGGGTTTAGGGCTTATAACACTTTAGTAAATGTTTTTAATATACACTTTAAAAAAAAGTTACAAAACATTCTTTAAAATGTTATAAATTAATTAGGGTTTGGGTTTTAGGGTTTAGGTTTTAGGGATTAGGGTTTAATGTTTATAAAACTTTAGTAAATTCTTTTAATAAACATGTAAAAAAAGTGAAAAAACAGTTTTTAAAATGTTATGAAATTCTTAGGGTTTAGGTTTTAGGGTATAAGGTATAGGGTTTGGGGTTTAGGGTTTAGGGATTATAACACTTTAGGGAAATGTTTTAATAAACACTTAAATAAAAGTTACAAAACACTTTTTGAAATGTTATAAAAGGCTTAGGGTTTAGGTTTTTCGGTTTCGTAAATTCCTATAATAAGCACTTAAATAAAAGTTAAAAAAAACACTTTTTAGAATGTTATAAATTGCTTAGGGTTTAGGGTTAAGAGTCTACAGTTCATAAGTCTTAGGGTCTATGCTTTGGGGTTTGGTGTTTAGAGTTTAGAGTTTAGGGTTTATAATACTTTAATAAATGATTTTAATAAACACTTAAATAGAAGTTACAATAATTTTTTTAAAATGTTATAAAATTATTAGGGTTTAGTGTTTAGGGTTTAGGGTTTAGGTTTTATGATTTAAGGTTTAGGGTTTGGGGTTTAGAGGTTAGGGTTTAGGGTTTATGAGACTTTAGTAAATGATTTTAATAAACACTTAAATAAAAGTGTCGAAATATTTTTTAAAATGTTATAAAATGATTAGGGTTTAGGGTTTGAGATTTAAGGTTTAGGGTTTAGGGTTTAAGGTTTGGGGTTTGGGTTTAGGTTTATGGTTTAGTGTTTAGGGTATACAACATTTTAGTAAATTCTTTTAATAAGTATTTAAATAAAAGTTACAAAGCAATTTTTAAAATGTTATAAAATGGTTAGGGTCTAGAGTTTACGGTTTAGGGTTTAGGTTTTGGGGTTTAGGGTTTACGTTTTCAGGTTTAGTGTTTATGTTTTTGTGTTTAGGGTTTAGGGTTCTGTGTTTATGTTTTAGGGTTTATAGCACTTTAGTAAATAGTTTTAATAAACACTTAAATAAAAGTTACAAAATGCTTCTTAAATTGTTATAAAATTCTTAGGGTTTATGGTTTAGTATTTAATGCTTGGGGTTTTGGGTTTAGGTTTTAGGGTGTATGGTTTAAGGTTTATAAAATTTTAGTAAATTCTTTTAATAAACACTTAAATAAAAGTTACAAAACACTTTTAAAAATGTTATAAAATGCCTATTACATAGCTCTCTCTGTAGCAACAAGGCCTTCAACCCAATAGTTTAATAAAAGCTCTCAAAGAGATGAAACAATAAAATTTGGAAACCCCCGCGATTTAGGGTCCTTTTTACATATACCTAAGTACAAATAAAATTTATGGGGCGCAGAGACATGCTGAAGCTTGAGGATGGCTTCAAGAAGACTTGTAAGGGGTAGTAATAGATGAGTACATATAAGGATGAGTTGGAAACAAAGTAAACTTGTAATAAATGAACCATGATTATGCCTCACATCAAAACCCCGAGTCTGGTTGAGGACTAACCTGTGAACAATAAGAGAAAACCATTAGTACATTGTGAGACTTCTTAGAAAATCCACAATAAGAATATTACAAAAGAATTTTATTGCAAACGCGTATCTCACCTTGGAGGGGAATAATCAAAACCTCCATTGCATCACCCTATTACAGTAGAAAACATGTTTAATATAAACAATATGTAGAAAAAACCCTTTTGCAAAAGAACAAGGTTAGGGTTTTAACTTGAGACTAAGTTGTGAGAATTCAAATGACTCTAAATTTTATGATAAATGCGTAGAAACCATCAATTTTCTACAAGATATCCATCATGATAGAACCTTTTGAACAAGCAGAGCATTGTCCTGCAAAATATACCCAAAAAGGGAAAAATTTGTTGTGAAGAAATTGCACCGAAGTGTTGCCAAAAGGTACAAAGAATATTCATAGCAAACATCAATCAAGTATTTAGAATATACAGGGTTGATTCTAGGACCTAGTGCGTAAATTCTTTCTTCAATCAACAAGCAACATCAACTCTCATACAATGTCAACAAGACCAATTAACCATGGTGGCACTCCTTAGAATGCAAGGAAAAAACTTTGCCTTTCTTTCCAATATAACCTTGTGGTTGCAGAGCTATATTTTCAACCTTTTCAAATGAAAATGGCACCAATGCTATGTAGGGCTAACTATAGGTAGTTACCCTAACAATGTAAGTTTCATCCCAACCGTTGATTAGATTATAGTAGTCACCAGTGTCAAACAAAGACACAAGTTTAGGGTAGGTTGGGCTACTGAGACTCTCCTTCCATGTTGTTCCTTCACATGGATAGGACGTTGAATATCCTCAATGTATGTAAAAGAAGGCTCTAGGGCCTTTAAGGGTAGAGCATTCATTATGTATCCTAAATATATAACCTGTCAAAGGAAATCAATAAAGTATAACACCAAGGTCATAAGCATGTATTATGAGCAAAATATTGTAACATAAGGTCAACTTATTTAAGAAGATAGTTTTTTTTTAGACTTTATGTCTCAGAGAGTTATGGGATGCTAAGAACTTGGAAATAAAGGTAGTTTTCAAACTTTCTTGTTTTTGAAACATCAAATCCAAATCTCTTGAAATAGTTTTAAAATACACAATTTCAATAATGCTCATCATTATTAATTATATCAAATTGTATAATGTAACTTTAAAGAGTGGTTAAATATGGAAAATTTCAAAGGTAATTTTGAGATGCTATTGAAATATAGCCTCCACTATAATTCAACTCTTGAAATAATTTTAAGATACACAATTTCAATGATCTTCATCATTATTAATTATATCAAATTTTATGATGAAATTGTAACATTATTAATTATATTAAATTGTATGATGTAATTGTAAAGAGTGGTTAATTATGGAAAATTTCAAATGCCATTGAAATATACCCCTCTAGTATGATATGTCCATAATCGTCGAGTTTTAAAATTTGATATTAAATTTTAATACACTGTAAAATTAAAAATCATAGAATGCAATACAAAAAAGAATTGAAAAAAAATAAACACAATATAATATCATAATTAACTAATTTCAAATTTATAAAACAAAAAATTACATTTTTATTAAATAACAATTTAATTTAAGAACACAAATTTTAGGTCAATCATTTTAAACAACTAAATATCCTATAATTTCATAATTAGCTAACTTCAAATTTATAAAACAAAAATTTCAAGTTTATTAAATAAAAATTTAATACAAGCACACAAATTTTAGGTCAATCATTTTAAATCATTTTAAACAACTAGATATTCTACTACATTATATATACTTGGAGTATATTTAGTTTATCCACCCTTCATTAAGAAACAAATAAAAATAATTATTAAATAAGATTAAGCCAATTTTTAAATATTTTTTTATTTTTATTTTTTATAATAATGAGTTAAAACATTATTAGATATAAACAAAAAATTGCAATTTTATTAAATAACAATTTAATATAAATACACAAATTTTAGGTCAATCATTTTAAACAACTAGATATCCTACAACATTATATATAATTGGAGTATATTTACTTTATCCACCCTTCATTAAGAAAGAAATAAAAATAATTATTAAGCAAATACAATAAAGCTAGTTTTTTATATATTATTTATTTTTAATAATAACGAGTTAAGACATTATTACATGCATCATCTATTTTAAATTTTGGAAATCAACCGCAAGTTGAAGCACTTGGTAGAACTCATATTTATCAATTTACATTAATAAAATATATATTTTTATTATAAATCAAGCCAATAAAATAAAATACTTATTAAATCTTATTATGGAACTAAAACATTTTTAATTAATAATATATTGAAAACAAATATAATTAGATATTTTTTATTTGTAATTGTGGATGTGTGTCACATATAGATTTTTTTTTTCTAAGTTTAATCCATTAATATGATACAAAAAAAGATTTATAGTGAGGCTGGACCTTAGAGGATCTAAGCATCATTCATCACACAATCAAACCAACAGAGAGGAAACCAATCCAAAAAGTATTAGTCCAAAAATAGCCGACGCAAGGGTTACAAGTTTGATCACAGCATAATAGAAACAACGTAACCAAATCATAATCCTAACTAGAAGACACAAAGACTTAATAAAAACTAAACCGTCAACAAGACAAAACGTCCCCTTGGCAAACTCAACACGTGGAAATCAGTGGTCTGGGGCTGGTTCCTCCACAATCGGACACGTTTACTTGTCTGAATCGTCATCCTCATCCGAAGCGCCAAGTCCATGTACTGGATGGTCTCCCTCAATGTTGCAAGCACCTACACACATTCCTGACATGTCTCCTCGGTGACTACCAGATGCCTATGTGTTACTAAGCTTGCGCTCCTCTACATGTTGACTGTCAGCCACTGCTTTACCATGCAAGGTGGCTCAACCTTCATCAGCGCTCTAATTACCATTGTTGCCTCGACTCTCGCTGCTTGGTTCTGCTCTATTCGTTCACCCAGAAGCGCTAGCGGCTCAATTTCTTCCCTAAAAGTATTGAGACGGTGGCGACGATTACTAGGCAATTCAAGGAACTGCGAAATCAAAATTGCATGGTATGAGTAGGGTGCAGAGGTATGGTAAAGTTATCAGTGCAGACCGCTACATCTCCGCGTCCTGTGCCACGGAGCCAGGCTCTGCCTCTGCAGAGCCTCTGCCACTTCGGGTGTCTCGGTAACACCCCACAAAACTAAGCGGGTTGGGGTTATCGGCCGAGGAGGCAAGGGAAACCGAATCAAGGCTGAGCATTGCAAGTGAGCGAGAGCTCCCACCTCTAGTGCCCCTCTTCTACTTCAAATACAGTGGCAGACCATGATGGGGATGGAAATAGGGGAAGAAGCAGTGACGATTGTGGAGGAATTGACAGAGGAACAATGCAGGGAAATTACAGAGGCGCTGGGGACATGAGCAAAATTGCAGAAATGGGTGTGGGAATGGTGGAATCCATTACCCAAGTCAAGGCAACATAACAACCAGCATTGACTACCTCTGACTGTACGCACATTAGGCACTCCCACCTACGGCTCCATTGTTATGTGAGAATTGGTTCTACCTCGGCCTGTGCATTTATTAAATGGCTCCTGCGAGATGCCTTGAATGCAATTCAGAGTGGCATGGGGGAAGTTGCAAGGGGCCATGTGGCCTACCAGTCTGCTGCCTTACCGTTTTGTCATGTTAATGTTTGGGATGAACACCCGCATCTGAATCACATATAGATATTTTTAAATGTAACTTCACAATTGTTATTGAAACACATTTATGAATGCGCTCAATTTTAGACTTCAAAATGTGAAATCTAAATTATAAACACTGAAGCACTTAGGTAGAACTCATATTTATCAATTTACATTAATGAAATATATGTTTTTATTATAAAATCAATCAAATAAAATCAAATACTTATTAAATCTTATTGTGGAACTAAAAAACTCTTAATTAATAATATATTGAAAAAAAATTAATTAAATATTTTATGTTATATTTGATAACTTCACAACTGTTATTGAAACACATTTATGGATGTGCTAAACATTAAACTTCAAAATGTGAAATCTAAATTATAAACATTGAGCTCTAAAATTTGGAAGTTAAATTTGATGGTGTGGAGCTTAAAATTAAATATCAAATTTTAAGTCAAACATATATCAAATTTTAGGGCAATCATACTAAACAACTAGATATAGTACAACATTAAATATAATTGGAGTACATTTACTTTATCCACCCTTTCAAGAAACAAATAAAAATTATTAAAAAGTAAATTAAATTAAGCTACTTTTCATTAAATATTAATTATTTTAAATAATAATTAATTAAAACCTAATTATATGTATCATCTACTTTAAATTTTTGGAATCAACCATAGGTTGAAACAATTAGGTAGAACTCATATTTATCAATTTACATTAATGGAATATATTTTTTATTAAATATTTTATATTTATTAAATATGATAGTACAATATATTTTTTTGAAGTTGTAATTGTGGATGTATATCACATATAGATATTTTTAAATGTAACTTCACAGTTGTTATTAAAACTAATTTATGCATGTACTAAACATTAAACTTTAAAATGTGAAATCTAAATTATAAACATTGAGTTCTAAAATTTGGAGTTAAATATGATAGTGTGGGGGTGAAAATTAAATATATCAAATTTTAAGTCAATATTAAACAACTAGATATTGTACAACATAAAATATAATTGTAGTATATTTACATATATCAAATTTTATGTCAATCATATTACAAAATTAGATATTGCACAACATTAAATATAATTGGAGTATATTTACATTATCCACTATCCACCTTTAATTAAGAAGCAAATAAAAATTATTAAAAAGTTAATAAAATTAAGCAGCTTATTATTATATGTTTATTTATTTTAAATAATAATTAAATATGATAGTGTGGGGGTGAAAATTAAATATATCAAATTTCAGGTCAATATTAAACAACTAGATATTGTACAACATAAAATATCATTGTAGTATATTTACATGAAAATTAAATATATCAAATTTTAGGTCAAATCATATTACACAACTAGATATTGCACAACATTAAATATAATTAGAGTATATTTACATTATCCACTATCCATCTTTAATTAAGAAGCAAATAAAAATTATTAAAAAGCTAATAAAATTAAACTACTTATTGTTATATGTTTATTTATTTTAAATAATAAGTAGAGTTTGAAATATACAATATTGCACAAAACAATCATTAATTATATTTTTTATTTTAATTCAAAATTAAAAAGACAAAATAAATAAATAAATAAATAAATAGAATAGCAATTACTTTGTCCCTTTCATAAACAAACAAATAAAATTAAAAATAATTACAATTTGAAATATACAATATTGCATTGAAAAATCATTCATTACATTATTAATTTTAATTCAAAACTTAAAAACAAAATGGAATAGCATTTACTTAAAACCCTTCATAAACAAACAAATAAAATTAAGCTACCTATTATTATTTATCATTTGTTTTAAATAATAATCAAGTAAAACATTATTATATAAATAATTTATTTTAAATTTTAAAAATCAACTATAAGTTGAAACTAGACAATTATGTACAGATCATATTTATGAATTTACATAAGCAAATATATATTTTTATTATAAAATAAAATAATATACTCGTTAAATCTTATTGTGTAACCAAAAACAATTTTGATCAGTAATATATTGAATAAAAAATAATTAATTTTATATTTATTAAATATCATAAAGTAGAATATATTTTTTTAAAGTTGTAATTATAGAATTTGTGACAAGTAGCTATGTTTAAATGTAGCTTCACAATTGTTATATTTTTTTAACATTAAACTTCAAAATGTGAAATTTTAATTATAGATATTAAATTCTAAAATTTGTAATATTAGATATACCAAATTTTAAATCAATTTAACATACATAATATTGCATACAAAACTTTTCATAACATAAAAAATTTAAATTTTAGAAGCACAATGTTACATACAAAAATGTTATGGATTATCTTTTATTGAGGCAGAATATCTTAAATTTCCAATAAACTAAAACATAGAAAAAACACAAGAATACAAACTAAAACATATAAAAAACACAAGAATAGAAAGGGAATGATAGAGAAAAAACAAAAAAAACAAAAAAAAATTAAAATTTAAAACTATAAAATTAAACACTACATTGCATCCAAATTAAAAATAAATAAATAATAATAAACCCTGTATTGAAATTAATTTAAATTATAAAATATTGCATAAAACCATAGTTCATTATAATTATAATGAATTTATTAGAATTTTATAATTATATTAAAATATACATTATTCCATAAAACAATCATTAGTTAGTGTTATAAGTTACATTGCATCCAAATTAAAAATAAATAAAAATAATAATAATCCTTGTACTCATATTAATTTGAAATATACAATATTGCATAAAACAATAGTGGATTATAATTATAATGAATTGATTACTATTTTATATATTATATTGAAATAAACATTATCGCATAAAACAATCATTAGTTACAGTTATAAGCTATAGTTATAAAAAAATAATTATTTTATATATTATATTTAAATATTTAATAGAAAACTAAAATTTTTAATAAAATTATAGGTCAATAAACAATATACAATTATAAGGCAAATATCATACAGTTTAGTGAAAAAAAAATCAAGTTTGAAACTTTCATATTTATATTGAAATATACATTATTGCATAAGACAATCATTAGTTATAGTTATAAGTTTTTTTTTTTTCTCGGAAATACTAACTACTTTTATATTAATATGTACAAAAAACTTTACATCCAAAGAAGCTGGCTGCCCACGGCCAACTGTGGCACCATGGGTGGCATTATCAGACTTGTATTTTTGCCTCGCAGGGCGATAGTTTCAGAAAGATCAAAATTCAAGACGCTGAGAGTTTCCAGAATAGCACCATAACGACCCACGCAGGGGCACTTCCAAAAAGACATGTAACCCAGACAAACTGTAGAAACTGAAAGCATAACCATAAACATACAAAAACCGGGCAACATAATAAGACTTGTGCCCAACAGAAGACTCCGTCCCCACTGCGACGGTGGAGACCGCATGCAAGACTTAGCAACAAGAAGAACACAGACCACCATGTAGAACAGAAAATTGAAATTGTCCATACCCCAGAACCCGACCTGAGAGAAGGAGGCAGAAGCAAAAGAGCACCGCTGAGGGCTATTCCTCTGGCTCTTCTTCCATAGCCATAGGATTTTGCGCAGGTTCTGGCTGCTCGAGAGCTCGAAGATGGGAGGGGGGTTGAGAATGCTCTCTCCCCGAATTGCCCTCCGCACTTGCCGGCTCCTCCACTGGGAGCTTCCCTTTATCGCTCGCTGAGCTTTCCGCTGCAATTGACGGCTCCCCCATTGGGAGCTTCCCCTTACCGTGCGCAGTGCTATCCTCAGCCAGGACCAGAGACGATTCTTCTTCGTTCTCCTCTGGGATTTTGGTGAAAAGCACAGAGATATGTGCATTAATACCTGGATTATCCCCGGAGCTACCCAGTGTGAAGATGACTGAGCCAAATGCTGGGATCTTGGGCTCCCCTCCACTAGAGCTACCAACTTCCATGACTTGACAGGCCGGGATAGGGGTGGCACCCATTCTTCTATAACAGTAACAGCAGCAACAATGATGATGAACGTCCGTTGCTGGGGGACGAGAGGATTCTCCGCGCCCGGGGCCTCTACGACAAGGCATCCTTTCACGCACCATGATAACCACCAGCACCTTAATCCATTCTCGAGCAGCAATGGTCCGGCAGTGGTTACGAGCCTTCCCCACAGCTTGCGATCCCCAATTCGGGATAGAGCAGTAGTTAAATAAAGGTATACACAGTCCAGGAAGCGCAGGTATGAAGCAAACCTCGGCCCAACTCTCAACCACCAGCTCGCGGCATAGGCGCTCAACACTCTGTGAATTCCTCTCAACGCGATGAGCTCCCTTCCCCATCCAATCCTCATACTTAAGTCTCTTAACATTACCATTGAAATGACCTGCATTGAATGCCCCTTGCAGGTTTGCCATCGGCTCCATTAAGGATGCCCTGAAGCCTCTCCGGTTATGAAGTTTCGGCGGCTTGAGGCATTAAAGGCCCAAGCTCTATCACGTGGTAGCCCATGCCCGGCATGTGGCTTGCCATTATTTATCTCGATGACACTCGCATCCGGGGTAGTTATAGTTATAAGTTATAATATAAAGAATTAATTATTATTTTATATATCATATTTAAATATTTGATGGAAAAAGTGAAATTTTCAATAAAATTATAGGTCAATAAACAATATACAATTATAAAGCAAATATCATACAATTTAGTAAAAAAAAACAAAAAAAAATTGAAAAATATCATACAATTTAGTACAAAAAAAACAAGTTTGAAAATTTTATATATTTAAATTAATTTGAAATACACAAATATTATATTTAGTACTCATCATTATATTATTATGTTAATAGAGTATGATATTATGTTAATAGAGTATGATAACATTTAAAATAAAAATAAAAAATTATGCTTCAACAATTATTAAGTCATAATTTTTTTTCCAAATTAAGTCAAGCATGAGAATTATCCAATTTTAGCATATTGAATTTATTTAAAAATACACAATTTCACACACTTGTATAATAAGTGTAAAGGAAATGAAGTGACAATATATAAACTAATACATTTAATTCAAAGTTTAGAAATCTGTATTTATCAAATTTACACATTTTATAAAGAACAATTTTATAAAACAAAAATTTATTATAAAATTAATTATAACACAAATGCAATACCATTTATTTTTAAGTTAACTTAGACATCAAATTTCCAAGTATTTGTATTAATTTAAAATATTGTGAAATGAATAAAATAACACAAAATGTTGTATGGAACCATATAATATACACAAACATAATACAATTTTGTATGGAACCATATAATATACACAAACATAACACAAAAAAAACATTTAACCCAGACATTACACCAGTTACAACACAAAACAACATAACATTTACACAAACATATAAATAACACACGCAAACATATGAATTTAGAGTTCTGTTTATATATAAATTTTGAAATCTTTAATGTTCATGAGTTCTGTTTATATATAAATTTTGAAATATTTAATGTTCATGAGTTCTGTTTATTATAAATTTTGAAATCTTTAATGTTCATGTTTGTTTTTTATGTTATAAATTTAAATTTTTGTAACTTGTTATTTAAGTGATAAATATAAATATTTGTTATTCGTATTATAAATTTCAATTTCAATTTCAACATGCAATTGTAGAATATCATTTAATATTCAAATTTTAAATGTAATTTCATAAATGTGGTTGGTGTGTATAAGTGCTGTATAAACATTGACTTTTCAAAAGCTACCCAAGTAGACAACTTCAACTTTTCAATGTAGGGCTTTCCATCCATCCTCTTATACATGACGTGATTTTTGTCACACCACTCCATATCTACCTTTGTCACACCACTCCATATCTACCTTTCTTTTGCAGAAGATCAATTTCTTTTTGTGAGAACATTGTTTCTATGGCTTTTTGTGAGAACATTGTTTCTATGTGTGCTCTCTCCATATATCTGTTTCATATCATGAGAATATTAATTAAATATTTAATAACAATTTCATTATAAAGAAAATCAATTACTCAAATATTCTTTCAAATATAAATAATTGCTCTGATATTGTTATAATTTTCTTCATGAGTTGCACTTCTAAAAAATTCTTTCCATCTACCTGTTCATTTAGAATTGAGATTTTCCATCCATCTTCCCTCAAAAGGCTTTCCATTTAGCTTCTAACATACTAAGCACTTTCCATTTAGCTTCTAATATATGAAGCTCTGCAAACTCTTCTGTCCCTCTTTTCCAATGGGTTTCATAACAAAAATAATTGTTTAATAACTAACAATTTCACTTTTATAAAACAAATAATTAAATATTATTTCTAAATTAATTCAGGATAAATAGATGTCCTAAACATCTCACAACAATTTCACTTTTATAAAACAAATAATTAAATATTCTTTCAAATTTAATTGATAATAAATGAAAGCCCCAAACATCCATCTGCAAAAATATATATATATGTATTTAATTCAAAACATCAAAGAATGATATACTAACCTAAACATCTCATAAAAGCAATAATTAAGAAATAAATGCTATGCATAATAGAAATAAGTCTTTTATAAATTTTCCAAAAACAATTATCTTAATAACATTATCATCATCTAGATCACTAAAGGAAATTGTTATAACAGCAAAATGTTACATATATGGGGAAGTTGTGACATTGTTATATTGTTATAACAAATGTTATATGTAACATATATGGGGAAGTTGTGAAATTGTTATATGTGAGATATATTGGAAGTAATTAAACATACATATTATACTGCCATTTAAAAGCCATTCAGGCCCATGCTAAAGGGCTATCCAGGGAAAAGGCCAAGCCCAACAAACTCACTCTTTACCCACATATTTACTCTGAAAGGGAGAAACCTCACCACTCTACCACATATTTACTCTAAAAGGGAGAAACTTAACCATTAAGTGTGGGATATAGCGTGTTTACTCTGCCTGCATAGGTAGATTTATTACACAGGGAGAGGAGCAAGCAAGCTGAAAGAAAGGGACTAATAGGAAAACTATAAATAGACTGATACAAAAACTATATGGGGATTTGCTAAAAAAAGGATTGAAAATTGTTCAATTACAACACATAACAAGGTATTATTTCTAACCCGTTATAGCTATTTACATGTACTCTAGCTTGATTCCTATTACAGCTGTAAAACTATAAATAACAACCTCAGCAAGCCCGCTTACAGAAAAAGAGACTGATACAAAAACTATATGGGGATTTGCTAAAAAAAAAGGATTGAAAATTGTTCAATTACAACACATAACAAGGTATTATTTCTAACCCGTGATAGCTATTTATATGTACTCTAGCTTGATTCCTATTACAGCTGTAGTTCAGTTGTTAAAATCTACCCACAGGCCGACAATATTGAGTTATCAAAGGCCTCAGGGTCTCTTGTCGGGGTCCCGATCTCGACAAACAACAGGTGCACAATATGGCAAACCTACAGGCTAAACTAGAACAGTGAACAGTTACAGGAGCGTTTAGCCCTTGATAGCATCCGGGAAGAAAACTCTACCTACAGGAGTAAGAACTGGCGCCGCACCGCTACATAAGCAGAGACATAGGAAAAAACCAGAGAGGCACACACCCATTTAGAGACTCGGAAGGCACAGGCGCATTAACCATAAGCCGTGAAAGTCATTTGTAATGATGCAACCTTAATCTTTAGTCTGCCTTTTAGCCATAATCTAGTATGTTCATATCTGGGTAGTCCAGTTCAATTGCCTTTCACACTCTATTTGCCATTCTTGTTAACTAACATTGCCCGGTCATGGGGTAGGATCAGTAATCCATGGGAGGGAGTTGTTCTATTGCCCCTAGAGAGGTCGGAATGAAAGGAAAAACCATCCTTGAGTTCTAGTTAGAATATAAGGTTATCCAGGAATAATTAGGAGGATTGATCCTGAATCAATGAGATAAACCTATATTGCTCTTCAACCCCTTGACTATAAAGCAAGGGACAGTTAATTGAGCTGGCTGGCTGGTGATTCTTTGGTTTAATATCTATATCCTACCCCATTAGCATTAGCACAAATATCCTACCTACCTATGATTCGCCCTTATCTTTGTAATAAAGAGAACCACTTGGTGTGAGACCAAATAAATATATTTGAAATAAAACTTTTTCTACCCAACCCCTTTAGCATTAGCACAAATATCCTACCCAATCCCGTTACCATTAGCACAAATTTCCTAACTACCTATGATTAGCTAGTATCTTTAAAATAGACAGAGCCACTTGGGCTGAGACCAAATATATTTGAAATACAACTTGTTAAAAGTTTTGGGAGAACAAATATTAATAAATTTAAATTGAATTAGATTTCTAAAACTAACAAATAATCACACAAAACAAGCAAACAGCAGTAGGAAAGAAAATAAACTCCTCAATATCCACCAAGGGCATCAGATAAGATTTTATCATTCTAGGAATTCAAATAAAAAGGAAAAAGGAAAAGGAGAATAGGAGCATGCAATGAATACCAGGGAAAAGGAGAATAGTAGCAAGTGTCAGTCTCACTCTTTCTGTTACATGTATATGAGGAAGCCAGCTATAATTTAATTTACAGCATGGTCTGGTCACCTGGTAAAAACCCATAATCCAAAAATTCAATAAAATGTTTAAATATCCAAAAATAATTTCAAATATCCAAAAATAATTTAGACAACAGATTACATAATCTCACATAAAAATTGAAAGGATGCTTACCTTGTTAGGGTTTGTTATGCCATGGGATCCCATCATATTTTCTTCCAGTTCTCCTCTCCTATGCAGCACCATCTTATTTGCTGTTCTCTTCTTCTCTCCTCTTCAGGTTCTCCTTTGCAGCACCATCTTGTTTTCTGTTCTCCTCTTCTCTCTTCTGCAGCACGGTCTTATGTTCCGTTCTCCTCTTCTCTGCAGCATCATCCTAGCCCTTGAGCCCAACCCCTCTTAACAGGAAAGCATCCTGGTCAGCTCTTGACCCCAACTCAAAAAAATAAAAACAAAATCTAACAAAACCAAAACCACAAAACAATCCAACCCAAAACCACATAAAAAGGAAAAATAAATTCGAAAGAAAAAACACAGAGACAGACGCAGAATATTTAAAGTGGAAACAAAAACAAGCATTACCATGCTTTCTTTGGAAAAATAAATTCGAAAGAAAAAACACAGAGACAGACGCAGAATATTTAAAGTGGAAACAAAAACAAGCATTACCATGCTTAAAAGAAAGCAGAAATAAGAATTAAAAAATACAGCCTAAAACAAGCCCAAACTAAAATCCCCACCATCTCCAATCTTCTTCTCCTCCGCCCGTCAGGGGACAAATTCTTTGCCCCAGGCAATTCCTCTGGCTGCGATTCGGAGAGGCTCGTTGATCCACATTGTTGTAGGTGGTGCTCCAGCAAATAACGTCTCCTTCATCTAAGATCTGTGCCCGAATGAAAACTTGAACTCTCCTTACTCGGGTTGTCTCAGATTTGAGCCCAAACGAAAAAGAATGCAAACGAAAAAGAATGGAAATGTGGAGCCTCCATGATTATTTTTTTTCCTAGTAGGGCAATTTCTATGATTTACCAACCTATTTTTACTTGTACACTACAAATATAACCTCTCATGATGTCCCTTATTTGTGATGGTAGGTCCATATATTCTAGAATGTTATATCTGTTTTTTATTTTGTAGTTAACTTTGATGTTGAATTATTTCATTTTAGTTTTAATAATTTATAATATGTTTTTCTTGTGGCATATATATATATATATATATATATATATATATATATTATTTTCTTCTTATGCTTTGTGTGTGTGAGAGATTCCATTTTCGGGGAAAATCTAGTTTGCGATCAAAACAATAAATTCAAACTGTTCTATGTGTAAGGTCAATAGCTTAACCACATGTTACTGACCTTGTAGATTTTTCAAGACTACTCTTCCCACTTTATTCCTCATAAACTAGGAACCTCTTCATGTCATTTACCTGCGTGAGCAATCATTCCTCCACGAGAATGATTCCTCATGACCGTGTGAGACATCAACATACATACAAACATATATATACATATAAACGTCAACATAAAACAATCATGATCCTTGGTGACCGTGTCAGATAACAAAGTACATACATACATATATGCATATAAACATTAACATAAAACAATCATGATCACATCATAATTACTAGATATCATAAGGGCAAGGTTAAGAGAAATTCCTTTATTCATGCACAACATTGACATTATTAAGAAGAACAATTCCCAACATAAGCAAGGCATCTGAAACCTGAAATCCATTTACATTACTCTTTTTGTTACCTTTCTCATGATTTTCCTATGACCGTCCATTTACCTCAATGGACCCACAAATCCAATTAGTTGTCATACGCTTGCCTTTAGTTTCCCTTATACATGCACTAAGATTCATCCATTCCTTACATTACCGAATGGATTTCACTCAGCGCTCCCTAAGCTCCACTAACTTGGCAAGGCCTTGCACGATACATAACAAAGATGCAATCAAATGCAACCAAACCAAAAATACCAAAAGTATAAAACTAGCAATAGACACCATGACTCCATCCCCATGGTTATGTGCCTCCAAGTGAATCCCAAGCTGAGCCTCTTTCACGACTTCATGGAAACCTCTCTTGCCATGCAACTTCCTCCATCACACTACCATAAACACATAATTGTCAGTGTATTGTTAGCTTACCTTGTTATGACAAGCACGTTACTGTGCAACTACCCACACATGTCAGCCACATGTTCCCAATATCAAGACAATCATGTCTATCAATTTAAAATGAACCTTTACTAAGACTAACAATCATTTCATAATCCATAGCCAACTCATAGTCATTCGACATAGTGCTACAACTATCACCTATTAGACTCAAGTACATGTTAGCTATATCAACACATATGTGTGAGTAAAACCATATTAAAACAAGATCATTTGAACACATACTCATATTGTGCAACTCATCAAATATTCAACCAACTTGTAAACATACCATGTTAAATAAATCAACTAGGTGACATAATAGACATGTTCATGTTATAAAATCATAAATAATTATCATTCATGCATAATAATCACATATGCAAAGTGAGTCTAGATTATTACAACACAATGTCACAAATAAGTCGAATCATACCTAAATGTCATAACCCTAACCATCTGCATAGGCCAATCCAATTTAGAATGATACATATAACATCGAGATATTAATGCTATAACTCTAATCATCAAGTTAACTGACATATAACAACAATAAGTTAACAAATAACATGTTCATTAACAACATATAACATAATGTCCAAGCTAACTATCATATAACAACAACATGTTAACCTATAACATACTCATCACAACATATAACATAATCATCAAGTTATCTAACGTAAAACAACAATATAAATGCATACAACCACAAGTTACTATCATTCATGACCATCTGACACATGTGCCTATGACTACACTAATCAATTAGCATCTATCATGTATGTAACCATAACATCAATAGAATGAAAGACATACACACAACCATAATGCATATAACAATCCTTAACCTACATAGCTGCATGCCCAACATACAAACATGTATGACGACATGCTCTGGCCTCGAGGTCCAATGTTGCAACTTCAGTTTGATGGTATGCATCTCTTGCTTTATCTCAACCAATGCATTAGCATAATAACATATCAATATCATCTTAATGACCTAAATGTGTACAAGGACCTTATGCACAACAACCTTTACTGTGAAAATGCATGCATAACAACATATAGACACTAACATGCATAACAAATGCATATACAACTCACATGCATTCATGATCAACACATCCCAACAACGACATGTTTAACTACCACAATTGACCTTTTCAAGGTATCGCTAGTCTCTTGATGAGGATAGTAAACATTATGACTTTTAAACATTAAAACATACATTTTTATCATGATTACAAATACAATAACAAACATAAATGTAAAATTTTAAATCAGAAATACACATTAAATTAAAAACTTGTTTTTGTCCATATCTTATATTTTGGTAATATAAAACAATTGTTAGAATGTTTTTCTTTCTAAAATTAATATCATATTTTTATGATTTTTTTTTTCAAACTAACATAACATTGCACACATATGTAACTAAATTAATTTAAAATACATTATATTCCAATTAAAAAATCATAATTATGAGAGACAATATTTCATAAAAATCTCTTTGTTTTAATATATTACAAAATAATTAAAAATTACAATTGTTATATTTAAATGATAGATAAAACAAATCACACACTCTTGATAAAACCAACCTAGATCCATATTAACCTCGGATCTATCATGTGTCATGAGGGATCAAATCGCTAAAGGTGAAAACATCTTTTTTGAGTGCAAAATTGAATAAAGGTTTGCACCTCAAGAGATTTGATCCCTCTCGGTGCTTGATAGATCTCGGATTAAGATGGATCTAGGTTGGTTTCAATCATGCATGTTCATACAAAATTTGTTGAACACATAATTATTCTAATCATTTTAAACATGATAAATATTTCTAATATTAATTTGGTCAATTTAATTTTAAATTTGTTGAATTACCTTAGTTTGTTGAGATGGGAGTCTGTTAGTAACTTGAATGATGAAATAAAAAATTTGAATGTAAAGTTACAATGTAACAATGTTGAATGATAGAAAATGTGAATAATAAGAATTTAGTCAATTACAAACAATCTTCATTGTGATCAATCTAAAATTATTTTCTTATAGTGTTACTATTGTCACACGTATTATTTTTTCCATCTTTCTTATTAGTATTAGTTCTTATTGACCAACTTTCTCTCTCTATGTATTTATTCATCCTTCTCTCTCTCACTCCTTCCAACTCCATCTCTCTCTCTCTTCCTTCCTCTCTCTCCCTTTATCTCCCACCTCCCTCTCTCTCTCCCCCCATCACTGTCTCTCTCTCTCCACCCTCCAACATTGTTACTATCTCCCTCCCTCTGTCCTTCTCTGTCTCCCCCTCTGTCCCCCCTCCATATCTATGTTTGCCTCTCTCTCTATGTTCCCCTTCTTTCCCTATCTATATTCTATATTTTTCTCTCTTTTCCCTTGTCTCCTCTCTCCCTCATTATGTCTTCATATCTTCCTTGTCACTCCCTCTCTCTCTCCACCTCTCTCTCCGCACCTCTGTCTCTCAATGTCTTGTTTCTTCCCTCTCTCTCTGTCCTCCTATAAATCCATCTCTCCCCCCTCTCTCCTTCTCTCGCCCCCTCCTCTCTCTCTTATTTCCTCTCTCTCCCTCTCTCTCCACCACTCTATTTCCCCCTACCAACTCCATCTCTCTCTCTCTCTCTCTCTCTCTCTCTCTCTCAAATTTGATCCCATTGTATTTTATTTAAGAAAATATCTAAATTAAAAAAAAAAAAACATAATTAGTTGTAAAATTTTAAACCCATATTTTGGATCAATAATGTCAAATAAAATACAATAATAAAAAACTTAAGAGAATTATGCACATCTTTCCTCTATCATTGTTAGTCACCTTTAACATACAATAATAAAAAACTTAAAAATAATCATGCACTATCTTTCCTCTATCATTGTTAGTCACCTTTCTTTCTCTCTTCCCTTGGATCCTTGGTTAAGATGCATCTAATCCGAGTTATTTATAATATATATGGAGGGATGGAGGGTTTAGAATATCTCAAAAGTTATTATAACCTTTTTTCTTTTAGATTTAATTAAAAAATGTCATAAAATTAAATTAAAATAAAATATTTATAAAATATATTGATTGTAAAATAAGTTAAAGTTTTTCGGCACGTGGTATTGATAATTCATTGTCTTGGCCCATGGTATGGTATTGACCTACCTTATTGTAACAAAATAATTAAAATGTTAGATCCATAACATAATAATCAAAAGCATAGATCACCCATGGTATTGGCACATGATATTATGATTTTCTTTTATTTGAAAGTTTGTTGGTAATTTTATTAATAAAAACAAAATTAAAATATAACAAATTTAATTCTATTATTTTTATTACTTAGCTCAAACTAGTTTATTGCACTAAGACTAAAGAGAACATGGAAGATTGTGTTGTTTTTGTAAGTTATTATTACTATTAGTTATAATATAAGGGACGTTAAAAATGTTGACATACAATATTTCTTACATTACATCTAACCCCTAGAGATCTACCTTATACTGGGTTGTAGAGTTCCTCAATGCAATAATTACAGTTCAATATACAATTGATAATTATAAAATTAAATATAAAAATACAAATATTTTATGATTTTTTTTTAAACCTCTGTTTTTCTTTGATGAATATAAATTAATTGCATATAAAATTATAGTTATAATATATTAAAAAAAATATAAATTAAAAAAAAAAAAATTATATTCACTATAGTTAGATTTTTTGGTAAAATTTTATTTAAAATTTAAAGTTTTAGAATGCCAAACAACACATTCCAATTGATGTAAACTATTTTAAAATACATAATAGTGAACACATATGTGATGCCAAACAACACATTACAATTTAGTTAAATGATTTTAAAATACATAATAGTGAACACATATGTAATTAACTTGAAATATGATCATGGTTAAAATATATAAAGCAATACATTTAATTAAAAAATGTCAATTTATTTGATGAAGAAATCACACTTTTTTTTATAAAAATAATGATAAAATGCAATTCAAAATTAGAAAATTAAATATGATACAAATAAAATACAATGTTTTTGAGAAATGTGCATTATAATATATACACAAACATCACAACATTTAACATGATACAACACAAAACACTATAATACAAAATAGCATATAAATATATAAATCTAAAATTTTATTTATATAAATTTTAAGCTTTAGATGTTCTTTCTTTTTAATTAGATGTTATAGGTTTCATATGCGTGAAGTTTTTGGGTCCTTCAAATATGTCAAGCTGTTAATTTGGCGTGTCAGATGTGGTGATCTAATCATATCAAATTTGAAAAGTGGTCATTGAGTTTAATAAATTTTGAAATAAATGTTTTTTTCTTATACTTTTTGAGCATTTTCGTGCATAATGCCAACATCTCTTGCAGCTCCTTCCACATGTGTGTATTAAAAACTAGCACAAATGCAAGATTTGAAACCAGACTTATGTTGTTGACATTTGTGTATAGGCACATGAATGTTTTATGGCTTGCCACTCCATCCAAAACCCAAATGATAAAGATATAATTAATTTTGTTAATGGGCGTCAAAAATCCATTCCATTTCATTGACGGTTTTTCATTTGGTTTTTTTGCACACTTCCTAATTGTAACTATGATTTTCTCATGGAAACTTGAAACAACGCGATGTAAAGCACGATTTTCGATAAAAGGCGAAGGAACCTTTTTCACTACTCACCAATTCCATCCTCATCCCACATAATTTTTAAATTTTATTTAAGATGCTAACTTGGAAACTATCCAAAATTTCCATTTCTCTAGTTCATGGATTCCACGGATCTCATCGTCATCACATCAAAGATTTCCAAACATTTATATTAATGAATGAAAAATGCTATTTTTCCTTAGTTTAGGCCTTTCCTAAATAGTTAGAAGGGATAAGTGATGGAAATTAATGGTCTAAGTGATAGGATGTATCCATAAATCTTACATTTTTTTGCACCTCCCTTGAAATACTTATAGCACAACATCCCTCATAAAATATTACAAGGGACAATGAGAGAAGATAAATCACATGACCATCTTTCCCTTTCATCTACATCACACATCACCAAGCACACTTGGGAATGAGTATCACATTAATAATACTACTATGTAGGGCTAAAAGATATCATGAAGGGATTTTGATGCATATGACAGGAATATTGTATTCCTTCCCTAGAATCTTGAACATAATAGGACTCTTTTTATGGAATTTCCACATCTCTCTCAAGACCTTATCTTGAATCTCCATACTCCTCCTATCATTCGTTAGAGTCACAATTTTGAACAAAATAAATTTTGTGCTATATCGAGGTTGAAAAGGTCAATATGTGTGCTCACATTAATAAATCCAATCAACATCACAAAGATAAACTATAAGCATTACAGAGACTTCCAAGATAGTTTCTTGAACCTAAAGCTACACAAAACGACATGACCATGTTAAGAGGTATGCATCATTCTCTCTAAGGACATATTTAATTACTTTTCTATTCTAGCACCTCTATCCTCACGTGTTCTTTGGTGATTTGTAGAGCATGATCCAAGACTCTCTCTCTCTCTCCGAGTTACTTCTCATGTGTTCCCGTTGGCCTCACTTACCTTCTAATGTATGGACCCAACTTGCAATTTACCAACCATGCTTATGGCATGCAAACGGTTGTTGAAATTCATATTTTTCTAGACACTTGCATACACTAGGAATATCGATTTGGATCTTTAACATCTCAGTTTAGCTTTCAACATCTCCATCTAATATTCTTCTTGATGTTTCTATACTTCACTAGGAAATTGCTAGAGTAGTAATTTCCAACAAAATTTTCACTTACATATTTGTTAACAAGGCTCAATATGTTTCTTTATAAATGCCAAAACAATTATAATGATGTAAGACTATATCAGTATAACTCACTATCACATAATTTTTTTATTTTATTTTATTTAACATGTTGAACTTGCAAGGGGCACATTTCACCTAAGAGTTATAGCGAATTATAGTGAGTTGTAGTGATATAAGATGAAATTGACCTTGTATCACTCCACAAAGGTTCTTCCTCACAACATATTTAAAAAAATTATTTATTTTATAATACTATATAACATGTAAACTCAATATAAATATAAAAATAGAGCTCAATCATTATTATCCATCTTTAATAAAATAAAATAAAAAATAAAATAAAAAATATTCTTAAAAACTCACATATATATATATATATATATATATATATATATATATATATATATTCCAACAAAAAAGGTAATTGGTGAGGGTCATGTCTGTGACCAATGTCACATATGGTGAGAGTCTTTAAAAAAATGTTGTTGTAAGTGTGTATAGTGATGGTCCTTTAAGGTTTGTCACCAAATCCATTTTCAATGACCTTTTCGTGAGGGTCGTTAAAGCCTCATCACTAATTCTCTCTTTGGTGACACTTTTAGTGATGATCATTTATTGATGCTCACCAATCCTCTTTTTGGTTACTTTTGGTGAAGGTCAAAAAATGTTCGTCATCATTGTTCAGTCCAATGAGTTTTTGATGACATTATGTGCTTGTTACTATATTTTTTGTCAAACGATAACCATTTAAGACCATGGTTGTGGATTATTTCTCATCATGTGTCGACGCTGACAGTGGTTAGAGTTAGTCAATTTGTTAAGAAGTAATTAGTGTGTTTCATTTCCCTTAAGCAATGAGAATACAAGTTTCCTATGAGTCAACGCATGATTCATATCTATTAGATTTATTATCTAACAAATTCCATTTAGGTAAAGTTCCACTAGTGTGTGTAGAAACTATATTATTTAAAACATAATCAAGCTATGATGATTCTATTAATGAGAGAGACCTAACACTTCTCAATAGTGTTGGCACACCTTAACATGCTTTGGCACATTCCTTGGCACCTCACATGTCTTGGAACATATTTGTACCTAGAACACATTTACATGACTATGATTCCTAAGAACATGTTGGCATGCCCGAGCACAACATAACACTCTCCTAGCATGTGTTGGCATGCTCTATAGTCCCTAGCATGCTTTAGAACACCATGGCATGCATTTACATACATTAGCAAGTGGCACGCATTAGCACTTCGCATGTATTGGAACCTATTATTAGTGTGCATAACATGCCCCTTTTGAAAAAGATAAAGTCTTGACTTACTAACCATATTATCTGTTCATTTCCTTACATTTTAGCTTGGTTATTCCTTTTATTTCTTTAACACTGCTTAACACACATTGGCATACCCTAACACTGTTCACATCCTAGCATGCCTTAGAACCTGGCATGACTTGGCACTATTTGGCATGTGTTAGCACACCCTGAAACTCCCTAGCACACTTTGGCACTTCTTGAAATGCCCTGATTTACCTAGCATTCCTTACCAGTGCTTAGCATACCTCGTCACACCCTCCTTGCCATGAAAACTATCACTCATTGACACTCTCTGGCACACACTCGTATTCACTCATTTCCATGCATTTTTACCTAGTGCTCCCTTGTGTTGTCCTAGTACTCCCTAACACTCCTCAGCATGATTTGTCACTCTCTAGAACATCTTAGCACTCTTCGACATGCCATGCCACTTCATAGCATGAATAACACTCCCTAACACACATTGGCACTTCACACGTGTTGGCGCTTGGCAAACCTTCACATTTTTGGCATGTGTTGAGATGCCTTGGTATGCTTTGGCATGGTTTCATATTAAGTATATTTGAGATCAAACATTGGAAAGTAGATGAGAAGCAACAAAGGAAGATATGGAACTTGGAATGCACTAATACTTGGAACTTCACATGTATTGGTACCTAGTGTTGGTGTTCCTAGCATGCCCCTCTTGGAAAAGGTAAAATGATGACTTGTTAACCCTATTATGTGTTAATTTCCTTGTAGTTTAACTTGTTTCTCCCCTTTGTTGCCTTGACAGTCCCTAGCACGCATTGTCACACCATTGCACATCTAGGCATGCCTTAGCACTTGGCACATATTAACATGTTTGAATGCCTTTGCACTATATGGCACATGCTAGCATGCCCTAGAATTTCCTAGCATACCTTGGAACTCATTCCCTCACAACTAGCTAACCTTACATTTCTTCACAACTTGGGAACCCAATCAATTCCTTGGCTACTGCAGTTCATGTGACATTGGCCTGCTTCAAGTGTAACAACTTGACCAATTGCACCTACTACAAGTAGATTGTGCCTTGTTCACATAATAAATTGCTATAAATCATCTAAGGCCACTCACGTCCAATATCAACTTGTCCCACTTAACTAGTTATAAATACAAGGATCACATCTAGCCATGGCCATAAAAAAAACTAAGAAACATATCTTACACGGGCAATATTTCAGGGCTTAGTAATGCAATTGATGTGAGGAGGATATTCCAGCTCAAAAAAGTCTTGGAAAACTCCATTCAATTGACCAGCAAATGATTGGTATGAGAATTGTCTGGTTTTTGTTCAAAAGGAAAAGAAATTTGATTATTTTATTGATTTTAGTCTTCTTGTAAATCTGAAAATCAAATTTTTTATTATTATCAAAATTTGTTGTTCATTGAGGCATGGATAGTCACTCCTTCTACCAGGTTGGGCTTGTCTGTATTCTTTGCATGATTAAATGAATCGAAACCTGTGACATCATAGACAACTATAGCTGCTGCTGCACGACGGTAATACATGGGAGCGAAGCTATGATATCTTTCCTGCCCTGCAGTTTCCTATATCTCAAACTTGATCACAGTCTCATTCAAAGCTAAAGTCTAAGAGAAGAACGCTGCTCCTATGGTCGATTCCTGATATTAAAAAAATTGGCCTCTGACAAACCGCAAAACCATGCTAGACTTACGAACTCCCATATCACCAAGAAACACCATCTTCGTCGACATACTATTGGTGCCCATGGAATATGCTGAAATGACTCCCTGAGAAATTATTCATAGGAATCAATCCGAGATCACTGCTAAAATAACTCCCTGAGAAATTCTTCGCATGAATCAATCACCGATCGTTGAAACATATAGAATCAAACACGGAAAATTCTGATAAAAGGATTATCTGTCCGAGGCACGTTAAGACACGAGGGTTCTCCGACTGCGTGGTGGTGATATTTAATTGTTAAAGATATGTTTATATTTCTCGTTATGATTAAAAGATCTATTTGAAAAAAATTATTTCCCTTGATGTTGCTAATATTAGGCAATCCAAACGCAAAATATTGGAATCAGATACTGTTGTTGAGAAAGATTTGTATATGCTAGAAGAAATTGCAAGCTCTCCTCTGTGAAACTCTAAGAGTGGACTTACAGAGAATGAAGTATATGCCAAGGATTATATGCATCTCACCAATGCATTTTCTGGTTGTCTTGATCAAGCCGATGCGGTCAATAAGCACCTGGATTTATTGCAATCCATATTGCCCGAGACACCAATTTGCAAGAAAAAAACACTTGGCGTAGCAATGGAATATATAAGTGCAATGGAGCAAAGAATTAAGTCATATGAAGGCAAGGATAACAGCAAAGCCAACGTGAAGCCAGCATAAACCAACCTAAGCTAGCAAGAAGCTAGATTGAGCTAGCCAGCAACCAGCGTGGAGGACAACCTAAAAAAAAAAAGAAAAAATAAAAAATTCAGCCTCTTTAAGAGTTTTTTATTTGGAAGTTTAAAGTTGAATATAAGAAGTGAAGAAGTCTTTGCTGGAGAGAAGGATTTTTCTATTGTTTGTAATTTGGAGATATTGTTTGTAATTTGGAGAGATAAGAAATTTTCTATTATTTGTAAAATAATATTTTTGGAGTAATAAGGAGATTCTATTTGTAATTTTTTTTTTTTTTCATTTCTGGAGAGATAAGAATGAGATTGTAACTAAAAGTAATTTTTTACTTTGAGGGGGGTAACAATTTTTTTACCATGATTTGCAAGAGAATTGTAAAAGTCAAATTTCAAAAGTTACCTTGTAAATATTTGAGAAATTGATTAGAGCCAAGTGCAAAGCTCAGTTATTTTTCTCATGTTTCAACGACTATACAAGGGTCAAGGCCAAGCCCTGATAGATCTTTTTTTGTGTGGTGTGTTGCATGTTGTGTTGTCGATCTTGATATTTTTTCTGAGCCTGATTCTTGGTGTGAAGCTTCAACACTACAATGTCAAAGTTGATTATTCATTTTCTGATTCCAACAAACTTGAAGGCACAAAATCTTACAAAACAAGGCAACGCCTCATCGAAAGCACTCTCATTTATAATGAATGGTGGCATGATATACGTGATGGTGATATTAAGCCAAATAAACCCACAAATGCAACTGCACTAGAAAAATGGGAAGTTAAGAATGCCAAAGCGTTAGATCTCATTAAATATTCTGTTAATGATGAAATGTATGTCCATATAGCAAATGCTACAGATGCATGGTCTGCTTTGAGAACTTTTAAAGAATTCTTTGATACTCAGCCTAAATCAAAGAAAGATGATCTACAATTAAAATTGTTGCAACAAAAATTGACTAAAGGAGGTCATGTTCTTGAATATATATCCAGACTTAATAATATTAAGCAGGAAATCATTAATTCTGGTTTTCAAGCAGTAGATGATAGTTTTATGGTCACAATTTTAATTGTTGGACTTTCTTCTTCCTACACACAGTTTTTGGAAACTCTACAATTAACTGGAAAGTTAGAGAAGCTAAAGTTTGATGAGCTCGACAAAATGTTGACCCAACATGATAAAACCTTTGGGAAGAAAAAGAAAGTTGGTGAAGATGTCTTTTTCAGAGAGGCTAGCACTAGTAAATCATCAACTGACAGTTCTAGAAACATAGGTAGAGGGAATTTCAATCAGAATCAAGCAACACATAATGTACAAAGTAGAGGTCGAAGCCAAAGTAGAAGAAATAACTTTAATACTAACAACAGTTCAGGCCTGAGTAATTTTCAAGGTAGAGGAAACAGTGAAGGAAGAGGCTATTTTCAACACATGACTTATCGACATGACTTCTTTTGTAATTTTCAAGATTGCCAACTTAATTCCATTTTCCTTGCAGATGATACAAAACATACTCCTTATGGAAAAGGTGTAGTTAAAGTTTCTCTCCTTGGCATTGGAGAGAAAATGATTTCAAATTAATGGTATGTACCAACCTTTAAGAAAAATTTATTATCTTTAGTCACGATTCGACAAGCACGAAATCAGGTAATTATGGAATATGGCCTAGTTAAGATTAATTCAGTCAAACAGAGCTTGCAAACAATGATGACAGGTTATGAAGATGGAAAATTGTTAAGGATGAAAGGGACAATTATTCCAAGGCATTCTGACTTTGCAGGGGCAGTGACTATAGGAATTTCACCTATAAGATTATGGCATGTAAGATATGGACATTTAAATTTTGATATCCTTTCTCAATTGCAAAAGCAAGGGATGGTTAAGGGACTTCCAAATTTCAAAAAGGAAAATGCAAAATGTGAAGCCTGCATTTATGGAAAACAAAGTCAAGAAAGCTTTCCAACAAGTTCATGGCGTGAAAACAGACTGCTGCAACTAGTTCACAATGATGTTTGTGGACCACTACAAACTTCATTTGGTGGCTGTAAATATTTCTTACTATTCATTGATGATTTCAGTAGAATGACTTGGGTTTACTTCTTGAAGCACAAGTCAAAAGCATTTGAAAATTTTAAAAATTTTCGCCAACTTGTTGAAAATGAAGTCAAATAAAAGATAGGCACTCTCAGGGCAGATAATGGGGGAGAATTCACTTCAAATTAATTCAAAACTTATTCAAATGATAATGGCATAAGAATACATCTTACAAATGTTTACACTCCACAACAAAATGGAGTAGTAGAAAGAATGAATCGCACCTTGTTAGGAATGCAAGATCTATGTTAACTTTCGAAAAGTTAAGTTCAACATATTGGGCAGAAGAAATTCACGCAACTCTCTACTTACGAAATAGATCTCCAACTACTTCTTTAGATGAAATCACACCTTATGAAGCTTGGTCT
Organism: Pinus tabuliformis; assembly: GCA_031772625.1. Taxonomy (NCBI): domain Eukaryota; kingdom Viridiplantae; phylum Streptophyta; class Pinopsida; order Pinales; family Pinaceae; genus Pinus; species Pinus tabuliformis. Next base: position 1,546,544,496 of record CM062816.1, on the reverse strand, counting down.
GGTTTCAAACCTCGAGTTAAACATCTTATAGTTTTTGGATCAGTCTTTTATCCCTTAGTTATGAAAGAAAAAAGAACTAAGCTTGACTCAAGAAGTTTGAAATGCACAATGATTGGATATTCTGATGAGAATAAAGGGTACCGTCTTTTGACCAATGGAAAATTTATTGTGAGAAGGGATGTAATTTTTGATGAAATAGAGAGTAAGAGTGCTGAAGAAATCGAAAGTCTTCTTCAAAAGTTAGAAACTAAAGGCAGTCAAAGAAAATGAAATTCACAAAGTCAACGAAATTCACCAATTTGGTATGAACTTGATTTTCCTCATCTGAAGACGATTCATCCAGTTCATCTACTTCAGCATCACCCTTTGGATCTTCTAGAAGTTCATCTAAATCTCCAAGCAGCAGCAGTTCTTCTGACAGTGATTCTCCAGAACCTTCACCTGATTGACGAACATCAGTTTACATTAATCCTCTTACAATGATGGTGACTTTTCAGAATCTCAAACAAGTGATCATCAACTACCAAAATGCGCAGTTCAACTTTTGAAAGATGTAAAGCTTGATGAGAAAAATAAAACAAGAACAAGAAAGTCACACAGGAGTGAAGGAAATTTTGCCTTAATAGCAAATGATTTTATTGAACCTTCCACATACAATGAAGCAGTAAAACATAAAGAATGGCAACACGCGATGATTGAAGAATATCAAGTAGTAATTGATAACAACACTTGGAAACTTGTTTATTGTCCTCAACATGTTAAACCCATAGGATGCAAATGGGTTTACAGAATTAAGTACAACCAAAAGGGAGAACTTGAAAAGTATAAAGCAAGACTTGTCACTAAAGGTTTTGCGTAGCAAGAAGGCATTGATTATGAGGAAGCTTTTTCTCCTACAACTAAATGGAGCACCATCCGAATAACACTTGCATTGGTCGCTCAAAAAGGATGGAAAGTTCATCAAATGGATGTAAAAAGTGCTTTTCTCAATGGAGATTTACAAGAAGAAGTATATATGACACAACCACCAGGTTTTGAAATTGAAGGGTAGGAACATAAAGTCTACAAATTGATTAAGGCTTTATATGGGTTAAAACAAGCTCCTCAAGCTTGGTATGCAAAAATGGATGAATACCTTAGGAAAGTTGGTTTTCAACGAAGTGAGTCTGATGATACTTTGTATGTACGACAACAGGGTAAATATATGGTGATTCTTGTTATGTATGTAGATGAGTTGATCATTACTGGAAACAATGATGATCATATTGCACAGGTGAAAACGGAGTTACATGTAGGTTTTAAGATGACAGATATGGGATTACTTCACTACTATCTTGGCATTGAAGTCTTCCAACGTCCAAATCATATTTTCATTTCTCAGTGTAAGTATGCAGCAGAGGTTCTTCAGCGATTTGGAATACAGGATTGCAAGCCCGTTCTTACCCCCATGGAGCAAAACTTGAAACGTACAAAATTTGAAGGGGAGGAAAAGGTGGATATTACTACTTACAGATAGTTGATTGGAAGCTTGATTTATTTGACAAACACTCGCCCTAATCTGTCTTATGCCATCAGTATTGTTTCACGTTTTATGCAGGGACCATGAGACAGCCACTGGAATGCAGTCAAAAGAATTCTTTGATATATCCAAGGAACAAAAGATTTTGGTCTTCTTTACACAAAGACTAAAAACTTTGTACTTGGTCGATTTTTAGATGCTAACTTTGATAGAAGTATTGATGATCGAGCATCAACATCAGGTTATTTATTGAACATGGGGTCAAAAATAGTGTCTTGGAGTTGTAAGAAACAAGCTATAGTGGCCACTTCTTCAGTATAAGCATAGAACATTTTAGCATGGGAAGCGGCATGTGAAATTTTCTGGTTGCACAGAATTTTGTGAGACATGGGCATTTCTGAGGCAGAAGCTACGTCATTATTCATTGACAGTCAGTCAGCCATCAAGCTTACCAAGAACCCAGTTTTTCATTCAAAGACAAAGGATGTGGACACCAAGTATCATCATATCATATCTCTCATTGCCAAAGATGTCCTCAAGCCAATTTATTGTCCTTCAGAAGATCACATCTCTGACATTTTCACGAAACCTCTTGGCAGAATGAAATTTAGTAAGTTCAGGGATGAACTTGGTATCTGTTCTAATGTATCTTTGGATCATAGGGGGGAATGTTAGATGATCCAAAAATAAATATTATCATAGGTTATTAAGTTAGAATAAAATAATTATTAATTTCAGATATATTTTTTTTGGTTGATAGGTGGGTGAATCCTGAAAATCACGCTTACCTAGTGGCTGAGAGGCCACGACTCAGGGGCATCTAAGCTTTCAAAGTCTCTCGGGGATCGCACCCAGCCTGAGCCGCACCAGCGCAAACCATGCTGGATTTTTGGTATCGACGAAACTAGAACCGGTGACCTTTGCTTACAGAGTGCCTTAACAGCGTGCTTCGTCACTGACTATTCTAAATCTCTTTGATAATTTAAGATATTAAATTAATAATTATTAATCTATAATATTTAATTATTTAATGGAGACACTTAGAATTAGTATATTGTTGTAAAAGATATGGCTCTACAAATGTGTCATATCGTATTCTCTAATTTAGGAGCATTGTTAGTAAGTTGTTTGAATAGCTTTTATTGTAAGTGGACACTCGTTATTTCATAAGTGATCCATAATTAGATGTAGTTAGGACATTGTACAAATAGCTCATTGCAAGAGTGTTTGGTTGTTTGGGTATAAACTCTTGCCAAAATCAATATGTAATTTCTTTTTCTGATCAATAAAATTACGTGTCTGAGGACACTTCTGCTATTATTTTTTTACAACTTCATGTACATATGTTCGAAAAGCACATTTGCAAATAGTAGCTAAAAGAGGAAAATAACAAAATTACAAAACTGGAAAAATAGGCCTGAAGGATTCCTCTGTAATTTCGAAACCATGACAAATGTTGCAAAGATGAGGGAGGTTTTTGTAAATCATTCCATTCCCAACAATTTTTTTATTTTTATTTTATTTATTTATTTATTTTCATCACCCCATTTTTGAAATCTATGTTTTAACATAGTGACTAAAAGATGAAAAATGTTGGAACTTCCATTTTAGAGCAAATTGTCGTTATAGGGTTTAATTTAAAATCTCTCTTGTAGGTTTGGAAAACATGACAAATTTCATATAAAGGTTTAATAAGGGTAAAATTTCTTGAAAAATGGTTTTGGCACTTGAAAAGTAGTTTGGAAACTCATATTTTTAAATTTTCTATGAGCACTACGAAATATTTTCGTAGCGCCACCTGAAGGCTTCTGATAAGTTGATTTTGCTGCAAAAAATTAGGGAACACTTAGGATTAGGTGAAATAACTATTTATAAATATTCCTAATATTATGCTACATTTAAAAAAAAATCATAGGCCATTGTATAAATTGTTGCACAATGAACTGAAAATCATAACCTTTGGACCTTTAGGAAAGGTACAAACTTTGGTGCTAACAATTGGCTCCAATGGGGATACTACCTCCACATGAGGAAGTAAATAACACGCTGGCCATTTGCATGATCCATTAGGTGACTCCCAACTCTTTTGGAAAACTTGCAATCTGATTCCTGCTCTGCAATTGGAACCACTATACACACTGAAAATGACAATTTCACATGACAAACTCAAAACTGAATGTTGAAGTCTAAAAGACAAACTGAAACAAATTCTTGTCCCAACATGATTATTGCAAACTACTTCCTACTTTCTTTTGTTGAGAACAACTTCTGAATCAAGTATTTACATATTTCCAATGTAGTCAATCAAGCAAATGATTATTTGATTTCTTTTTACTCTCACATGCTTAAAAAAGAAAGAAAAAAATTAAAAATTGGCAAATCAAACTCCAGGTGAAACTGATATGAATAATCTGTAAATAACAAAAAAACCATTTTTGTTGATGATTCCAACATATTTTCCAAAGGATCTTCAAAATCATGGAGGATCTGCTCTTGTTGATGAGCACAAATGAAAAGAAAAACTTCATCCTTTAATGTTTTTTGTTTAATGTTTTTACTAGAAACTCATGCTTATTTTGAGATGGAATAATAATAGTTTTCTTGATTATGTCTTCATTCACATGATTCACAAAGAATGTTCTGAATGCTCATGGACAACTTCAAATGAAGAAACCACTACTTCTATAATTGATTCCTCATGTGGCTCAGATATTTCTGAAAAATGACTTTTCAAGTGCTTCAATAGGAACAATATGATTTTGAATTTGAAAAGAATTAAGGAAAACAACTTCTTGGATATCATTTCCTTGCACATGTGGGTAATTTTTATCATGAAATAGTTAATTGCCTAATGTTTTTAGTTTTCAAAATTTTGTTTTTTACAAGCTTCTTCTTAAAGTAGAGATTCTTGAAAATTTTCATGCTTGTCTTCATCATTTAAAATTCTCAAAACTAATTGTATCTCCTTAATATTTATGGAAGGAAAACGAATAATAGTGTTCCACTCTTTCTGTTATGAAACCAGCTCAAGAAAAGATAGATCAACGCCTTAGAATTCAGCCTCTTCGAGGGGGAAACCTCCTTTACATTACATAAATGAACAATTCTTGGATGATTCAAATGACAAAACCTCCTTTCTATATATAAGAGTCTAAGGAGTCACAATATAACCCATCTGACCTAAAAACAATAATATAAAGCCACAAAAATAACAATAGAGGGGTTCTATGGGGCACAGTAATAAAAATATGGGGACAATAGGGGCACAACATTATTAATAAGGGATACAACTACAATAGTAATGGGGTAATCACTAGTATTATAGGGACCCAACATGCCCCTCTCTTTCAAAAAAGTGTTGTCCTCAACGCTTGAGTAGTTCTGGATACTTATGTATAAAATGATCATCCTTCCATGTGGAATCTTCAGCGGATAAGTTCTTCCACTTGATAAGATACTCCGAAATTGATCGATTTCATAATTGTCGAGTTCTTGTTTCTGTGACTGCTTCTGGTTCCAATATAATTTTTCCTTCCTCGTCAAGTTCTAGCAATATTGTTTGAACTGGGAGCTTATCGCCTGTAACCTTATTTAAACATGAAACATGGAAAACTGGGTGCAATCGAGAAGCTGCAGGAAGCTCTAATTTGTATGCCATAGTACCAATCTTTTGCAACACCTTGCATGAACCATAATACTTTGGTGATAATTTATTATCCTTCTTAGTTTGCTTGAGGGACATTTGCTTATATGGTTGTAGCCGTAGGAATACCTAATCACCTACATCAAAACTTCTTTCGCTACGACGTTGATCTGCCTGTTGTTTCATTCTATTTTGTGCCAACACGAGGTTATCCTTTAAGAGTTGGAGGAGTTGTTGTTGATGTTCGATGTGATGTTCCACTGCTTGAACCTTAGAATTTTCTCTTAAATATGATGTGATGGATGGTGGCTGATATCCATAAAGTGCCATAAATGGGGTCATTTTGTTGATGTATGGGAGGAAGTGTTATACCACCATTCAGCCAGAGGCAACCATTTGACCCATTGTGTCTGTTTGTCAGATACAAAGCAACGAAGATATCCTTCCAAACATTTGTTTACTATCTCAGTTTGCCCATCAGATTGAGGATGATAAGATGAGCTATGAGCTAACTGAGTACCAAGACAAGAAAATAATTCTGTCCAAAAATTTCCAGTGAAAATGGGATCTCTGTCACTTACAATAATCTTTGGGTTTCCATTTAGCTTTTGAATTGTTTCCGTAAATGTAGTAGAAACTGTACTAGCTTTAAATGGATGTGATAATGCACAAAAGTGTGCATACTTGGTAAGTCTGTCAACTACCACCATGATGACACTCTTTCCCTCAGACTTTGGTAAACCTGTGATAAAATCCATTGAAACCTCCTCCCAATGTTGGCTTGGAATGGATAAAGGTTGTAATAGACCCTGTGTCTTAATTGTTTCAACTTTATTTTGTTGGCAAACCAAACATTCTGCCACAAACTTTTGAATATCTAATTTAAGACCCTCCCAAAAAAATTCCTTCTTAACCCTGTGGTAAGTTTTTAAAAATCCTGAGTGCCCTCCTAAGGGAGAAGTGTGCAATTCCATAAGAATCTTTTGTTTTAGCTGGGAATTCTTACAGAGGTATAAGCGATCTTTGTACCATAATGAATCATTTTTCTAGCTAAATGTATCAAATGTACTGGAGTCTTGTTGTAACTTTTGAATAAGTGCCCACACTTATTCGTCATTCTTCCATTCCTCCCTTGCTTCGTTTATCCAATCTAGTTGGATAATAGAAATGGCACACAACAATGCTTCCACATCCTCATCCTTTCTTGAGAGTGCATCTGTCACCACATTTTGCTTCCCTTTTTTGTAGATGATTTCAAAGTCATAACCCAACATCTTTGTGACCCACTTTTGTTGCTCTTCAGAGGATAATCTTTGTTCTAAAAAGTATTTAAGGCTATCATGACCCGTTTTTACCTTGAAGTGTCTTCCCATTAGGTAGGGTCACCATTTCTTAAGTGCATGGAGTATTGCCGACATTTCCTTCTCATAAATAGCTTTGTGTAAAAACTTTCCCTTGATTGGACGACTTTCAAAAGCAATGGGTCTTTCATCTTGCATTAAAACAACACCAATTCCATTTCCTGAAGCATCACATTCCACAATAAAGGTTTTTGTGAAGTCTGGTGTAGCTAAGACTAGTGCTTGGCACATTGCCACTTTAAGATGCTCGAAGGCCTTTGTTGCTTCTGGAGTCCATGAAAATGCATATTTCTTCAATAATGTTGTTAGAGGTGCTGCTATTCTCCCATAATTCTTAACAAACTTGCGATAATACCCTGTCAACCCGAGAAATCCTCGCAGATGCTTTATGGATGTGGGGATTTTCCATTCCTTAATGGCTTTAATTTTGATAGGGTCTACCTTAACTCCTTCATGAGATACAATATGACCCAGATATTCCACCTCTTGTACTCAAAAGAAACATTTGGATCTTTTTGCATATAATTATTTCTCCTCCAATAGTTGTGGCACCATGTCAACATGTTCAACATGATCCTTCCAAGACTTGTTGTAGATTAGTATATCATCAAAAAATACTAACACAAATTTTCTAAGGAATGGTTTGAAAATGGAATTCATCAAACCTTGAAATGTTGGAGGTGCATTGGTAAGGCCAAAAGGCATGACCAAAAATTCATAATGACCCTCATGAGTCCTAAATGTTGTTTTTGGAATGTCTTCAGTCTTCATTCTGATTTGATGATATCTTGAACGAAGATCCAACTTGGTGAAGTAAATTGATTCATGCAATTCGTCCAGTAATTCATCAATGACAGGAATGGGAAACTTATCTTTAATAGTGAGCTTGTTGAGCTCCCTATAATTCGGACACATGCGCCATGATCCATCCTTCTTGTGAACCAATACTACTAGAGCAGAGAAAGAACTTTGACTTGGTTGAATTATACCAGCCTCTGGCATTTCTGCAACCATACATTCAATTTCACTCTTTTGGGCATAGGGATATCTGTACGGCCTGATGTTTTGAGGAACACTTCCTGGAATCAGATGAATAGCATGATCATGATCACGAATAGGTGGGAGACCTTTGGGAGTCTCAAATACCTTGGAATGATTGTCCAAGACTTTTTGGATATCTGGAGAAATATATGATTCCAATGTGGAAACATCTAGAGAACATAATTGTGCAATTACACCTCTTTGTTCCTTTTTTAGAAGCTTTGTCATACCGTTAGAGCTGATTATCTTTCCTGGTTTCCCTACAGTGCCCCTTAATTCAACTTCCTTTCTTTCCACAAAGAATTTCATGAAAAGTTCTTGAAAATTAAAAGCTATTGTACCCAAGGATTGTAGCCATTGGACTTCTAGTACAACATCAACACCTCCCATTGGAATGGAAAGCATTGGGCTAGTCAATACATATTCTCCCATGGATAGCTTGATATTATGGAACTTTCCAAAGAAATTTATTGTTCCTCCATTTGCAACCATCACTTGACACTCTGGTGTTGGATATAAGAAGAAATTCAATTCTTTTTCTACCTTACAATGAATAAAATTGTGGGTACTTCCTGAATCAATCAACACTATTACCTTTTTCTTCTTGATTTGTCCTTCTATCTTTATGGTTTGAGGAGTGGTAATTCCCGCCAATGCATTACAAGATATGGTTGGATTCATTTCTTCTTTATCTAGGCTTTGTTCTTGGAGTATATCCTCTTCTTTTGACCTTTCTTGCTCCTTTTCTTCTTCCTCTTCACAATCTATGTAGAATAATTTCTTCTCACCACACTTATGACCTTTAGTGTATTTGCTATCACAACTGTAACAAAGCCCTTTTGCTATTTCTTCTTCCAATTGTTGTGGTGTCAACCTTATAGGTTGTGGAAGACTAGGGGCAACAACACTTCCATCTTTATAGTTGTGAGTGGTATGCTTCCTGGTTGCCATAATTTTGCTTTACATTTTTCTTGCTAACCTGAATGCCTTCTCTAATGAATCAGGTTCCCAAAGGCGAACATCATGTTGGATATTATCCTTTAAAGTCCCTATGAACACATCAATCGTATGCTCCTCTGAAATATTTTTTACCCTTATGTTCGATTTTTGGAACTCCTCAATGTGCTCCATTATTGAACCCTTTTGTTTGAGACTTACCAATTGGCTAAAAAAAGTGCTGCATTTTGTATCCTCATAATGTGCTGTCAATTCTTCCGTAAAAATTGCCCAAGTGATACTTTGTTTACGAGACCAAAGCCATTGATACCATACAAACTGATTTGGTTCCAAATATAAAGTTGCAATACGTACCTTTTGTGTGTTTTGCACATTATTGAGATCGAAAAATTGCTCCATCTGTGATATCCATGTTGCGGGATCCTTGCTGTCAAACTTCCTCATATCGATTTTTGGAATATGGTGGGTCTTTGATCCCACATTAGAGTCTATGGAATCATGATTAGCATTTCTTTTGTTCTCATCATGAGTTTCCTTTACTACCCTTTCACCATTAGTGACTATTTCTTGTAGCAACTTATTCATATTTATCTTCAATTCTTCCATCTTATCATCCATGCCATCAATTTTAGCATCCATGCTATTCATCTTAGCTTCCATTCCATCCATCTTAGCTTCTATGCCTCTCTTTAAACAATCCATCTTAGCTTCTACACCTTTCTTTAAACCATCCATCTTAGCTTCTACATCTTTCCTTAAACCATCCATCTTAGATTCTGTTGCTTTTTGTGCAAGTGACACTTGTTGCACTTGGTCTCGTAATTTTGATATATCATGTTACATTTCTTCCTCTTCTTCACGAGTCATGCTAGAGATTTCAGGTTGCTTACTAGGTGTTTGCATTTTTTTTCCTCGGGGCATCAATTATCGATTCAAACTAATTTTTCAAACCAAGCTTATGCAAAAATTTAAAAAAAAAACTACACACCTTTTTTCACTTTGTAGAAGCTTGATATTGAATCTGATGTATCTCTGCAATTTCAGATCATCCAGTTCTGAAATCGTGACCTATAGTAGCCCTTTGTGTCCTCTTTCCAATGCTACCAGTCTGATTCAAATTGGATTCTCCAAGTAATAGTTATGCACAATCTCTCAAGATGACCTAATTATAGACTAGTTTAGTAGAGCGAACTTGTATGACGGGCCACAAGTCACTGTTTCGACCTTTGGCTCTGAAAAATATACACAAGAAACTACAATCTGTTCTCTTTTTGTACCTTCTTATGAAATTTCAATCCGATGCTCAAAGAGAAAGTTATGACGATTTTCCCCAGGTCACCTGTTTGGAATGTAATTCAAGAGTCTGCAAAAAGACCAACTTCCTTAGATCATATCTCCGTAAATATAGTGCGAAAAGATCTGAAATTCGGACCCAAGATTTAGCGTGATTTCTTCTCAAATGGGATTTTTTTTTAGCTTCCGAAATACCGCACAAAAAAAGTTATAGCGAAAATGCCACGATGACCTGTTTGGAGCAGCGAAACCCTAGAATCCAAAGCTCTGATACCAAATGTTATGAAACCAGCTCAAGAAAAGATAGAAAAGATAGATCAACACCTTAGAATTCAGCCTCTTAGAGAGGGTAACTTCCTCTACATTACATAAATGAACAATTCTTGGATGATTCAAATGACAAAACCTCCTTTCTATATATAGGAATCTAAGGAGTCACAATATAACCCAGCCGACCTAACAATAATAATATAAAGCCACAAAAATAACAATAGAGGGGTTATATGGGGCACAGTAATAAAAATATGGGGACAATAGGGGCACAACATTATTAATAAGGGATACAACTACAATAGTAATGGGGTAATCACTAGTATTATAGGGACCCAACACTTTCTCATCCATAATCAAGGGGCGAAACAAAGATTATTGAGAATTCTCTTAGATGTCATGTTTAACCTCTACTATTTCCCATTTCGATGAATATTCACAAAGGGCTTCTATAATTTCCTCATCCATAAGCACCTCATCACCATAAATATCTTCTAAATACTGAATACAATCTTCACAACATTCACAACAATTTTAAAACAATGACAAAGAAGAATGAGATTCCTCAGAAAGAATGTTGTGTGAAAATCTTTAAGAGAGTATAAACTATCAGGTTGTAGCCTTTCATGCCATGATATAACCTTTTCTTTTAAGGTATCCATAAACATCTTCATTAAACAATCCTCATGATACTTAATCCCAAGCTTATATATATGTCTATGAAACAAAATCAAAATTCAAAAATGCATAATCTCCTTCCTATTCATTGAAATTTGGGAGGTATGTTTTCCAGCCTATGCGCGGAAAATGGTTTGGAAAAAAAAGAATATTTGAGGAATTCATATGAGAATACTTTATAGATCTGTAAGCCTCCATGGAAGCCATATTCGTATTGTGGAGTCGCCAGTGACACTTCAAATTTTGGATCTCGCTGACAATGGAATCTCCAATGACACATTAAATTCTGGATCTTGCTAATAATGGAGTCGCCAGGTGAATGATGTACAACCTCTCTCTTGTGTCTGATTTATGTTCACCATAAAAAATCAGATCTAAACAATATCCCTAGTATGGTCACCAAGATGTTATCACTCAGAAAGCTTCTTGGTTGTAAAAAAAAATTCTTAAGGTCACTTTTTCAAACCAATCTTGTGGATTGAGATCTGGCCCCTTCAATCAAAAAATGGCTCTCTTTAACAACCTAATCACTAAGCTTATAAATTGGTTGTGTCTTCAAACAATTGCTAGATCTTTAGTAGGGTTGCGGTGAAAATAGAGTATGGTTTGGATGAAGAAATCAATCCATTGGGAAATGGGGTCAACAAATCAAGTTTTTAGATGTAATTACCAATATATTGACTATATGAATCAAGAGGAAAAAAAGGAAAGGTAGATGGTAAACTATAGACATATCAAACATCATCTAAATGGTAGTAGAAGGAGATAACAATCCACTATAGGAGGGCATGAAACCTGAATCCTCAAAGTTTTAGAAGAGAAAGTGTAGATGTCTAAACCATATGAACCAGATCATTAAATTAAACAAATTTTGTGACATAATCTCATTTAAACATCAGAAGATAAAATATAAACTGACATCACATAGAAAGGAAACTATCCCAGAAGAGAATAGACTAAGTACACCATCACAAGAATCTATTTATGAGTGATCATAATATTCTAGTTTTCTTGTCACTTGAAAGGATGAATAATGTGATCACACACACAAAAAAATACTACTTTGTTTCGAAGTCCAACCCTTGGACCTTCCTTTTCATACATTATATAGAAACATACAAAATCTGAGACGCATAATGTTTGGGAAAGTATTAATTACAATAACCATCAAGATCCAAAAGAAATAGATCTAAAAAACCTCTTCAACCATATTTAGTGTGATCCTCAAGACGAATTTGATAAGGTGGCCTTTAGCTGTTGACTTAGCATTTTTATAGGAGACAAATTTTCAAAAAAACTGGCAAATTTATGAAAAATAAGCTTCAAAGAGGCATTTGGATCTCCCAAATTGTGATATCAATGTTAAAACAGAAAGACATTTTTTAAAATAAGCTCATTCCCCAAAAATATTCTTTAAAACTTTAAAAAATCATTTCCATATTCTCAAAAACTGTGCTCAAATTAGATGACTAAAACAGGAAATATGAAATATTTAAACCCTAGAAAATAGATTGCAAATAGAAAAATGAGAGAGGATTTTTTAAATTGCGATGGTACCAACAAAAAACCCTTTTTTTTTACAACATCATCTCCATATGTTCGGAAATTGTATTTGAACATAGTGACTAAAACAGGAAAATAACAAAATTACAAAATATGGAAAAATAGGCCTCAAAGATTCTTTGACACATGTTACAAAACTTAAGGAGTTTCTTTGTAAATAATCTTGTTCCCAAAAAAACCTCTTTTTTTCTTTTTGAAATTCATCGCCACCTATTTGAAATCTATGTTTGAACATAGTGACTAAGACATGAAAAATGTTGGAAACTACCATTTTAGGGCAAACCACCCTCTTAGAGTTTAATTTGTAATCCCTCTCTTAGGCTTGAAAACTCTGACTAATGTCACATCAAGGTTTAATAAGAGTAAATCTTCTTGATAAATGGTTTGGGCACTTGAAAAGCAGTTTGGAAACTCATATTTTTAAACTTGCTATGGGTGTTAAGAAATATTTTTGTAGTGTCACTTGTAGACTTTAGATAAGTTGATTTTGTTGCAAAAATTTAAGTAACACTTAGGATTAGGTGACATAATTTTTTATAAATGTTCCTAGGATTATGTTACATTTCCACAAAAAAAATCATAGGCCATTACATAACCCCTTGCACAATGAATTGATAATCATAACCTTTGGATTTTTAAGAAAGGTACAAACTTTGGTCCTAACACATCCCCCCATACCCCTCTTGGATCCTATGCACACCCCCATCGAGGAATATATAAATTCAATTAATAATATCAGTGAATTCAGATTCTTGTATGAATACCTTCTACTATTTCAACCATAGTATTTCTATATTTCGCTTCACTAGGCACATTTGGTGATTTTTCTTGGGGAGAGACCAAGTGTCCATTTCCCTCCATTTTCATGCATAGAAACTTCTATATGTTATCAACCTTGGCTTTCATTAAGCTAACCAACTCTTCTCTTTCCATGTACTTCACTTCCTAAGACCACATATGAATTTTCATCCCGTTTCCTATTTTTCTCAAATACCAACTTTGGACCATCATCTCTACCTTGTGTCTTGTCTATTCTTGTTCTTCCAATTGTAGGTTGTTTTCCCACATTTAGTGCTAGTTAGTCAATCGTAGGGTCACTATGGTCACCTCTCATTAGTGTTCTACAAGACTTCTCATACTGTAACCTACATATGCTATATAATCTCTACCCACTTGTACACTACACAATGTTGATTTCTACATTTATCCATGGAAAACTAATAATACAAATTCACCGTTGCATTCTTGATCAGATTCAAGCCACTCTTTGATGTCTAGGTTCACCCAAATGTGAACGAATTTGAAGGTGTGAAAACTTGAATGAGAAAGGAAAGGGACAATAAATACCAAAGCATATCACGGTAAAATTGGATTTCTTATATCCAATTCTTAAATAAGTCCTCCATCATCGTCTTGACATATGAACATTAGAATGAATAGAAAAAAAAGTTTAAGGGTGTACTCGAATAGATGTTTTGGCCCTTTTCTAGGAAGATTTCATGGTCCATTTTTCATAAATGGAGTAGGTATTTTTTAGAATTGTAATTTTGAGTTGTGTAATTGTTGGAAATACTGAGAGATTCTTTTTATCACCAAAAACATTTATATATGGAACACAGAAATAGATAGCTAGAATAAATGATTTTATTAATATAATCTGTGCAATGAAATAGATACAATATATAAATTGTTGCAATCAGTTTCCAAGCACTAACTTGGACGTTTGTGAGGCTCCAACCTCTAGAGCACCAACTCTGTTTTGCCAAGGCAACAGTCCTGGACTTAGGAGCACCAACTCTCAAGGACTCCAATCCTTTCAATTCTGAGGCTCCAACCCTTTATTATAAACTGTTAGAATCTGTATTGCTATAGTTCTCTACTCCCAAGCCTGCTGAGCATATGCTTCACTTCTGTTCTCCTGCTTCTCCAACCTCTGGCTGAACTTCAACTTCCTCTTCCTCTGATTATTCACACGCACACCACACTTTCCTTGTTTTTCCTGTTTTATGTATTCCTAATGCCTTTGACTGTTGGTTTCCACTTTCCGCTAGATCTTCGACTTCCTCAATTCTCGCTTCAGCTCCCTCTGCGCTTGCTTGCCTCTTCGGCTTCCTGATTCTTCATGTCACTTTGGCTTCCTCTGCGCTGGCTTGTCCTTCGGCTTCCCGGCTTTCAGCTTCTTTTGTCTCTTCCAGTTCAACAACACTCTAGGGACACATAAGTTCATAAGAGAGGACCGAAATACACAGAGAAAACATGTTGCATATTAAAAATTGTAACAAAGCCCCTTTTTCAATAATAATAGGCATACACAGGACTTTACTGTTCTACAGAGAAACTGTACCAATCAGGAGGCCCCATCTACCACGTCACCACCGTAATCGCAATCGCCATCGTTCAGGCTGACTGAACTATCGGAACCTTTATTATAAGCTTTTTTCCTCAAAAACCCCGGGCAATACAAATATTGAAATACACAGGAATATATGAAAAAACCCGACCGAAATGCTTAAGGGTAGACTTCAAAATCATTACACCCGCATCTATAACTACATCGGGTTCGTTGTGTAATCGCAATTGATAGTCGCAGCTTTTGGAAATCCTGTATAAGTCCGATGGACGATGGCCGATTCTCCTATGGATGTGATATAGCATTAAGTCAACTGTAATGTTGCATCGGGTCCACAACATATATCATAATCGGCACTTTCAGGAGTGACAACCCTTTGTATATTGTAATATGCGAGTACCAATAAGCGGATGCGATATAACAATTAACCATTGCATAATGTTGTAGCGGGTCCGCAACATATCTCAGTTATATCTAACTCATAATAGAACCCGCCGATTATATATATACTCTGCCTCTATACTCCGTATATGTATATATATATATATATATATATATATATATATATATATATATATATATATATATATATATCTATATATATATATATATATATATATATATATATATATATATATATATATATATATAGATAGATATATATATATATATATATATTCCACCTCCAATAGTTTATTCCGATTCCGCCTCCAATAGTGTATATTTCATATATATATTATATGCTGCTTTGCCTCTGCCTTTAGCGTTTATGTCTTCCACTCTTCCTTTATGCTCTTCTGATCGGTCTCCCGGTAGTTCTTCTGTGGCATATATTGCTCCCAATAGTCCTTCTTTTGCATGCTCCCGATAGTCCTTCTTTGGCATACCTTGCTTCCGATAGTCCTTCTTTGGCATATATTACTCCCGATATGGCTCCTCTTGAGCTCCGATAGCTCTATTTTGCTCCTCCAGTAGCTCTGCTTTGTTCCTCCGATATGCTCTACTTTTATATACTACAATACTCCTCCTGCAGCTTCGATAACTCTTTTTTGCCTCCTCTGGCTCCTAGAATATTTCCATATTGATATCAATGACAATCTATGTCAACAATCTCCCCCCTTGTTATTGATGGCAATATTATTCTTCTCTCTCCCATTGACATCAATGGCAAAGAAATGCATATGGATTCCCCCTGTCATACTAGTCCCCCCTGTAGAACTCCTCCCTGTTGGGTCCCTATAATACTAGTGATTACCCCATTACTATTGTAGTTATACCCCTTATTTATATTGATGTACCCATGTAGTGCCCATATTGTTACTATTGTGCCACATAGAAGCCCACTATTGTTATTGTTGTGCCCTACAATATTATTGTTATGTAGGCTTTGATTGTATTGGGACCACTTAGACTCCTATATATAGAAAGGAGGTATTTTCATTTGTATCATCCAAGAATTGTTCATTTATGTAATGTAAAGGAGGTTGCCCCCTCGAAGAGGCTTAATTCTAAGGCGTTGATCTTTCTTTTCTATCTTTTCTTGAGCTGGTTTCATAACATTTGGTATCAGAGCTTTGGATTCTAGGGTTTCGCTGCTCCAAACAGGTCATCGTGGCATTTTCGCTATAATGTTTTTTCTGTGACGTTTCAGAAGTCGCAAAAACAACCCATTTGAGAAGAATTGGCGCTGAACCTTGGGTCCGAATGTCAGATATTTTTACGTGATATTTTCGGAGATATGATCTAAGGAAGTTGGCCTTTTTGCAGACTCCTGAATTACATTCAAAACAGGTGACCTGTGGAAAATCGTCATAACTCTCTCTCTGAGGATCGGATTGAAATTTCGTAAAAAGGTGAAGAACGAGGACGGACTGTAGTTTCTTGTATGTGTGTTTTAGATTCAAACGTTGAAACAGTGGCTTGTGGCACGTCGTACAAGTTCGCTCTACTGAACCATTCTAAAAGCAAGTCACTGTGGGAGATTTCACATAACTCTTCCTTGCAGAATCCAATTTGGCTCAGACTTGTGGCATTGGAAAGAGGACGCAGAAGGCTACTGCAGGTAACAATTTCAGAACTGGATGATTCGAAATTACAGAGACACATCAGATTCAATATCAGGCTTCTATAAAGTGAAAAAAAGGTGTGTAGTTTTTTTTAAATTTTTGTGTAAGCTTGGTTTAAAGGAATTCAAAGGGCATAGTAAATAATTATTATCGGTAACTGATGCCCCGAGGAAAGAAAATGCAAACACCTAGTAAGGAACCTGAAAGCTCTAGCATGACTCATGAAGAAGAAGAAGAAATGCTACGTGATATATCAAAATTACAAGAACAAGTGCAACAAATGTCACGATCACAAAAGCTAACAGAAGCTAAGATAAGTGGCATGGAATCTAAGATAAAGGGCATGGAAGCTAAGATGGATGATTCAAAGACAGATTTGAAGAGAGACATGGCAGATTTGAAGATAGATTTGAAGACAGATTTGAAGAGAGACATGGCAGATTTGAAGATAGATTTGAAGACAGATATGGAAGAATTGAAGAAGTTGCTACAAGAAAGTGTCACTAATGGTGAAAAGGTAGTAAAGGAAACTCATGATGAGAACAAAAGAAATGTTAATCATGATACCATAGATGCTAATGTTGGATCGAAGACTCACCATGTTCCAAAAATCGATATGAGGAAGTTTGATGGCAAGGATCCCGCCACATGGATATTACAGATGGAGCAATTCTTCGATCTCAATAATGTGCAAAACACACAAAAGGTACGTATGGAAACTTTATATTTGGAACCAAATCAGTTTGTATGGTATCAATGGCTTTGTTCTCGTAAACAATTTATCACTTGGGCAATTTTTACGGAAGAATTGATAGCACATTATGAGGATACAAAAAACAACACTTTTTTTAGCCAATTGATAATCTCAAACAAAAGGGTTCAATAATGGAGCACATTGAGGAGTTCCAAAAATTGAACATAAGGATAAAAGATATTCCAGAGGAGCATAGGATTGATGTGTTCATAGGGTCTTTAAAGGATAATATCCAACATGATGTGCGCCTTTGGGAACCTGATTCATTAGAGAAGGCATTCAGGTTAGCAAGAAAAATGGAAAGCAAAATTATGGCAACTAGGAAGCATACCATTCACAACTATAAAGATGGAAGTGTTGTTGCCCATAGTCTTCCACAACCTACAAGGTTGACACCACAACAATTGGAAGAAAAAAGAGCAAAAGGGCTTTGTTACAATTGTGATAGCAAATACACAAAAGGTCATAAGTGTGCTGAGAAGAAATTATTCTACATAGATTGTGAAGAGGAAGAAGAAAAGGAGCAAGAAAGGTCAAAAGAAGAGGATATATTCCAGGAACAAAGCCTAGATGAAGAACAAATAAATCCGACCATATCTTGTAATGCATTGACGGGAATTACCACTCCTCAAACCATCAAGATAGAAGGACAAATCAAGAAGAAAAAGGTGATAGTTTTGATTGATTCAATTCTTCCTATATCCAGCACCAGAGTGTCAAGTGATGATTGCAAATGGAGGAACAATAAATTGCTCTGGAAAGTGCCATAATATCAAGCTATCCATGGGAGAATATGTATTGACTAGCCCAATGCTTTCCATTCCAATGGGAGGTGCTGATGTTGTACTAGGAGTCCAATGGCTACAATCCTTGGGTACAATAGCTTTTAATTTTCAAGAACTTTTCATGAAATTTTCTGTGGAAGGAAAGGAAGTTGAATTAAGGGGTATTGCAGGGAAACCAGGAAAGATAATCAGCTCTAATGGTATGACAAAGCTTCTAAAAAAGGAGCAAAGGGGTGTAATTGCACAATTATGTTCGCTAGATGTTTCCACATTAGAATCATCTATTTCTCCAGATCTCCAAAAAGTCCTGGACAATCATTCCAAGGTATTTGAGACTCCCAAAGGTCTCCCACCTATGCGTGATCATGATCATGCTATTCATCTGATTCCAGGAAGTGTTCCTCCAAACATCAGGCCGTACAGATATCCCTATGTCCAAAAAAGTGAAATTGAACGTATGGTTGCAGAAATGCTAGAGGCTGGTATAATTCAACCGAGTCAAAGTTCTTTCTCTGCTCCAGTAGTATTGGTGCACAAGAAGGATGGATCATGGCGCATGTGTCCGGATTATAGGGAGCTCAACAAGCTCACTATTAAAGATAAGTTCCCCATTCCTGTCATTGATGAATTACTGGATGAATTGCATGGATCAATTTACTTCACCAAGTTGGATCTTCGTTCAGGATATCATCAAATCAGAATGAAGATTGAAGACATTCCGAAAACGGCATTTAGAACTCATGAGGGTCATTATGAATTTTTGGTCATGCCTTTTGGCCTTACCAATGCACCTTCAACATTTCAAGGTTTGATGAATTCAATTTTCAAACCATTCCTTAGAAAATTTGTGTTAGTATTTTTTGATGATATACTTATCTACAGCAAGTCTTGGAAGGATCATGTTGAACATGTTGACAGGGTGCTACAACTATTGGAGGAGAAACAATTATATGCCAAAAGATCCAAATGTTTCTTTGGAGTCCAGGAGGTGGAATATTTGGGTCATATTGTATCTCATGAAGGAGTTAAGGTAGACCCTAGCAAAATTAAAGCCATTAAGGAATGGAAAATCCCCACATCCATAAAGCATCTGCGAGATTTCTTGGGTTGACAGGGTATTATCGCAAGTTTGTTAAGAATTATGGGAGAATAGCAGCACCTCTAACAACATTATTGAAGAAAGATGCATTTTCATGGACTCCGGAAGCAACAAAGGCCTTTGAACATCTTAAAGAGGCAATGTGCCAAGCACCGGTCTTAGCTACACCGGACTTCACAAAAACCTTTATTGTGGAATGTGATGCTTCAGGAAATGGAATTGGTGTTGTTCTAATGCAAGATGAAAGACCCATTGCCTTTGAAAGTCGTCCAATCAAGGGAAAGTTTTTAAGAAAAGCTATTTATGAGAAGGAAATGTTGGCAATACTCCATGCACTTAAGAAATGGCGACCCTACCTAATGGGAAGACACTTCAAGGTAAAAACAGATCATGATAGCCTTAAATACTTTTTAGAACAAAGATTATCCTCTGAAGAGCAACAAAAGTGGGTCACAAAGATGTTGGGTTATGACTTTGAAATCATCTACAAAAAAGGGAAGCAAAATGTGGTGGCAGATGCACTCTCAAGGAAGGATGAGGATGTGGAAGCATTGTTGTGCGCCATTTCTATTATCCAACCAGATTGGATAAATGAAGCAAGGGAGGAATGGAAGAATGACGAAGAAGTGTGGGCACTTATTCGAAAGCTACAACAAGATTCCAGTACGTCTGATACATTTAGCTGGAAAAATGATTCGTTATGGTACAAAGATCGCTTATACCTCTGTAAGAATTCCCAGCTAAAACAAAAGATTCTTATGGAATTGCACACTTCTCCCTTAGGAGGGCACTCAGGATTTTTAAAAACTTACCACAGGGTTAAGAAGGAATTTTTTTGGGATGGCCTTAAATCAGATATTCAAAAGTTTGTGGCAGAATGTTTGGTTTGCCAACAAAATAAAGTTGAAACAATTAAGACACCGGGTCTATTACAACCTTTATCCATTCCAAGCCAACGTTGGGAGGAGGTTTCAATGGATTTTATCACAGGTTTACCCAAGTCTGAGGGAAAGAGTGTCATCATGGTGGTAGTTGACAGACTTACCAAGTATGCACACTTTTGTGCATTATCACATCCATTTAAAGCCAGTACAGTTTCTACTGCATTTATGGAAACAATTCAAAAGCTACATGGAAACCCAAAGATTATTGTAAGTGACAGAGATCCCATTTTCACTGGAAATTTTTGGACAGAATTATTTTCTTGTCTTGGTACTCAGTTAGCTCATAGCTCATCTTATCATCCTCAATCTGATGGGCAAACTGAGATAGTAAACAAATGTTTGGAAGGATATCTTCGTTGCTTTGTATCTGATAAACAGACACAATGGGTCAAATGGTTGCCTCTGGCTGAATGGTGGTATAACACTTCCTTCCATACAGCAACAAAAATGACCCCATTTATGGCACTTTATGGGTATCAACCACCATCCATCACATCATATTTAAGAGAAAATTCTAAGGTTCAGGCAGTGGAACATCACATCGAACATCAACAACAAGTCCTCCAACTCTTAAAGGATAACCTTGTGTTGGCACAAAATAGAATGAAACAACAGGCAGATCAACATCGCAGTGAAAGAAGTTTTGATGTAGGTGATTGGGTATTCCTACGGCTACAACCATATAAGCAAATGTCCCTCAAGCAAGCTAAGAAGGATAATAAATTATCACCAAAGTATTATGGTCCGTACAAGGTGTTGCAAAAGATTGGTACTATGGCATACAAATTGGAGCTTCCTGCAGCTTCTCGATTGCACCCAGTTTTCCATGTTTCATGCTTAAAGAAGGTTATAGGCGACAAGCTCCCAGTTCAAACAATATTGCCAGAACTTGACGAAGAAGGAAAAATTATATTGGAACCGGAAGCAGTTATAGAAACAAGAACTCGACAGCTACGAAATCGATCAATTTCAGAGTACCTTATCAAGTGGAAGAACTTATCCGCTGAAGATTCCACATGGGAGGATGAGAATTTTATGCAGAAGTATCCTGAACTACTCAAGCGTTGAGGACAACACTTTTTTGAAGGAGAGGAGCATGTTGGGTCCCTATAATACTAGTGATTACCCCATTACTATTGTAGTTATACCCCTTATTTATATTGATGTACCCATGTAGTGCCCATATTGTTACTATTGTGCCACATAGAATCCCACTATTGTTATTGTTGTGCCCTACAATATTATTGTTATGTAGGCTTTGATTGTATTGGGACCACTTAGACTCCTATATATAGAAAGGAGGTATTTTCATTTGTATCATCCAAGAATTGTTCATTTATGTAATGTAAAGGAGGTTGCCCCCTCGAAGAGGCTGAATTCTAAGGCGTTGATCTTTCTTTTCTATCTTTTCTTGAGCTGGTTTCATAACACTCCCCCTGTCTTGCAACATCTTTATGAATGAACTTAAGTGATGCTAAAGAGATAACCCTCATCATTTGACGAAGACATTCAAATGATTTGTTGGAAATAATACTGAGAGGGGGGGGGGGGGGGTGAATCAGTATTATCAGATCAATAAAACTTTTTCAATACTCAGAAACATATACGCTACTTCAGTTAAGTGAACCAGCGTGTACACGCTACTGTGTCTAAAGCAACCAGCGTATAACCATAAATCTTATGATTCAGTTAGTTTATCTTTAGTAAATGCATCATGACATTATTAACCATATTAAAGTAAACAGGTGCAGAACAGATCATCACACAAAAGCCACACACATGAACACCATGATATAAGGTGGAAACCCAATGTGGGTGAAAACCACCTGCTGCAAGTCGTCTCTATCTTTCTTTAATAAGAAACTTCAGTTTACAATCTTTTGTACTGGTGCAGCCTTATACCAGTACGCAGGCTACAACCTGCAGAAGGCTACAACCTTCTCTCATTTTCCAAACTCTCTTGGAAGGGAGCGCCAACCCCCTTTGCTTTTGTACTAGCTAAGATACTTGTACGTAGGTGCTGGCCTACAATCTTCTTTCCTTCAGGTACCACTTTTCATCAATTTTCAAACTGGATACTCCTGAAGCACAACATTTCAATCTGAAGACCATGATTCATTCACTTTTCATAGCAAATCATAGAAGCACAAAACAACCAATACTAGCATCATCAAACTTTGAATCACTGAACCACTGAAACCCTGTCAACACCCAGTCACCAGAACACAGAGAAGACTACAGAACCCTGCAATAACAGACAGACCCAACTGCAACCCAAAAATTAAGCTTCAAAAGGTATACGCTACTTCAATGAAACAAACCCGCGTATACACGCGCTTTTACCGAAGCCAACCTGCGTACAGATCTAAAAATAATTTCTCATAACTTGCAGTTGTACCAGTCATCAGTCATACTCAGAACATAACATTGTGTCAGTATGAAAATCTAAAAATATGCGTAATCAACCATATACCGATAGTTCATTTCAACCAATTTGATCCCGATCTATCCTTCCATCAACCGATGTGATCTCTCCTTAACTCAGATCAAGCAATTTATCATCAACCCAGAACCTGCATACTAGATCTCTTTCTTCATTAGATATTCAAGAATTTTTCAATACACAAGCCTAATGATCTTCTTCTCCTTATATAGCATTAGGCCCTCCTCAATGCCACGGGCCAAAACCATAGAAATACAATACCATCAACTTCAAAACTCGGGATGAACACGACTGTCGAGATACCTTAGTCCAAAAACATAGGCTCAAGTACCGAGGACTAACTACCACGGACCAAAAGGGAAGCTTCTTGACATGTACGTTCTTTTCTGTTCATGAAACTACGTGTATACGCGACTTCGTATATAGCAAGCCTGCGTATCTGCGACTTAGTATATAGCGTACCAGCGTGTATACGCATCTTGAGCTTAATGAACCTGCGTATATGAAATTTCTCTTCATTCTTGTAGTCTGGACTGAGATTTGTCATCAAAGAGAGTTGCCATCAAGGACAACACCTGTACCGTAGCGCCATACCTGTGCCAAAATTCCAACAATCTCCCCCTTTGGACTTGATGGCAACCCCAAGATCCTTAGAATCATTCTCCCCCTTTGTCATCAAGGGCAAAGGGCTGTGCTCCCCCTGTGAATGTGTTGATATCTTTGCTCTGCTGTGCTGAACATGCTCCCCCTGACTGTAGGCAAGATTTGCAAAAGATGTTCTTCAAAAAGAACCAAGCCTTATACATCATAAAGGACCTTCCTATCACCAAAAGACTCAATACATACATCCATACCCCCAACCAAGAGGGGATACATCAGAAATTTACATATAACAACCAATTACATTACATCATTCATCCCAGGCATAGTGGGGAAATCAAAATAGGCCGTTACATGACCTTAAAACCATAGAAGATACATGACATAGAGACGCAAGAACTAGACCAAGACTTATGAAAGTCACCAGCAGCATCTGATAATCATCTTTTTAGATCAGCAACCAAGATTTCCTTCTGTGCTCCTTCTTCAACAATAGTTGTGAACTAGGACCAAAAGCATCTAAATGCCAACAATGCTTTATTATACTTTAAGCTGCTCCCCCTGAAACTGTGCCTGCTGCTCCCCCTGAAACTATGCCTGAAGGACTCTGTCATACCCATCTCAGACCTTCTCCAATCAGAATCTGCCCTTGCTGTTCAGAACTCCATATACGCGACTTCACCTGCATAAATCATCGTATGTACGCGGATATCC
This sequence comes from Pinus tabuliformis, assembly GCA_031772625.1. Lineage (NCBI taxonomy): Eukaryota > Viridiplantae > Streptophyta > Pinopsida > Pinales > Pinaceae > Pinus > Pinus tabuliformis. The sequence continues at coordinate 1,546,520,416 of CM062816.1, read as the reverse complement.
CTTATACAACACACGTATACCAACTTTTCTTTAGAACAGACAAGCTTCAACAGCAGGATGAAGCATCAACTACTCCCAGCTTCTGTCTGAGGTATTCAAAAGTCTCCCTGGGCAGTGGTTTTGTGAGAATATCAGCAACTTGTTCTTTAGAAGGAACATACTCCAACTTGACCTTTTGTTCAAGCACTTGTTCCCGGAGGAAGTGATACTTGATTGGTATGTGCTTGGTCTTTGAATGCATGACTGGATTCTTTGAAATGCTGATTGCACTTGTATTATCACATAAGATAGAGACAGGTGGAGTGCAAGTGATTTGAAAATCCTGCAAGGTCTGCATCATCCAAAGAAGTTGTGTGCAACAAGATGCCGCAGCCACATATTCTACTTCAGCTGTAGATAAAGCAATCGAACTTTGTTTCTTGCTGAACCAAGATACTAATCTGGAACCCATGAAGAATGCACCACCACTTGTGCTTTTCCTGTCATCCACACTTCCGACCCAATCTGCATCTGTGTAACCATGAAGAGTGAGATCTGTATCTCTAGGATACCATAGGCCATAGTTTTGAGTCCCTTGAAGATACTTGAAGATTCTTTTGACTGCCTGAAGATGAGTTTCCTTTAGGTTGGCTTGAAATCTTCCAACAATTCCTACTGCATGCATAATGTCTGGTCGGGTACCTGTCAAATAAAGCAAACTCCCAATCATGGATCTATAAGTTGGTTGATGAACTGTTGCTGATTCATCATTTGTACTGAGGCTACATCCTGTAACCATGGGAGTACATACTGGCTTTGAATCTTCCATGCCATACTTCTTCAAGATCTGCTTGACGTACTTGGTTTGAGACAAGAAAATACCTCCTTCATTTTGTTGGATTTGCAATCCAAGAAAGTATGTCAATTCTCCAAGTAATGACATTTCAAATTCTTTCTGCATAACCAAGGCAAAGTTTTGACTCATAGCCTCTTCATTGCTGCCAAAGATAATATCATCTACATACACAACAAGTATTAGCAATTTGTTATTTTCAACTTTCATATAGAGATTGCTATCTGCTGATCCTTTTGAAAAGCATTGTTGGTGAAGATATTTGTCCAACCAATAGTACCAAGCCCTTCGAGCTTGTTTGAGACCATAGAGAGCCTTTTTCAATCTGCATACAAGGTTTGGATCATTCCCAAGAATGAAACCATCTGGCTACTCAATGTATACTTCTTCTTCTAAGTCTCCATTCAGAAAGGCTGATTTCACGTCCATTTGAAATACCTTGAAGTTTTGAAAACTTGAGAGAGCAAGGAACATTCGGATGGCCTCAAGTCTTGCAACAGGAGCAAAGGTCTCTTCAAAATCTATTCCTTCTTGCTGTGCATACCCTTTACAAACAAGTCTGGCCTTGTTTCTAATTACTTCTCCATTTTCATTCAATTTATTTTTGAAGACCCATTTTGTCCCTATGACATTCTTATCTTTTGGTCTAGGAACCAATTCCCAAGTGTTGTTCTTTTCGATTTGCTCAAGTTCTTCATCCATTGCTTTGACCCAACATTCATCTTTGCATGCCTCTTTCACATTTTTTGGTTCAGTGGAAGAGAGTAATTCCAAATAGCTTGAAGCTTCTGCAATTGTTCTTCTTGTTTGTACTCCTGCTTCTTTCTGTCCCACAATCTGAGATTCTGGATGATTCTTCTGGACATATCTGGATGGAGTCTTCTCTTCTATTCTTGTCTACTACTCTGGTTCTTCTTGAGGTTCTTCTTCTTCTTTAGGTTCTTCTTCATCATTCTGTCTTTGAGGATAGCCTTCATCTTCTTCGATGTCTTCATGATGAACTTGCCTAGGAATGTATCCCTTCTCATCAACCACAACATCAATGCTGTCAACAATTCTGCCAAGTCTTTTATTGTAGCACTTGTATGCTTTGCTATGTGGAGAATAACCAAGAAGAATGCCTTCATCTGCTCTTGGTTCAAGTTTGCCAAGTTGCTCATCAGTATTCTTAATATAACATTTGCTCCCAAAGATTTTGAAGTGCTTCACAGAAGGAGTCTTACCACACCAGAGCTCATGAGGAGTTTGAGTGCTGTTTACTCGGACATTTGTTTTGTTGAGAATAATAACCGCAGCATGTGCAGCTTCACCCCAGAAAGTTGCGGGAGTACTGATTCATCAAGCATAGCACGAGCCATTTGTTGGATTGTTCTGTTCATTCTTTCCACAACTCCATTTTGCTGAGGAGTTCTAGCTGTAGAGAATTCTCTTCTTATCCCATGTTCTTCACAGAAATCGAAAAATTCATTTGAGGTAAACTCCCCACCTCTGTCAGATCTGAGGCACTTAATCTTGTGTCCTGATTCATTTTCAGCCAAGGCTTTGAAGGATTTGAATTTTTCGAATGCTTCATCTTTGTGCTTCATAAGTCCTAACCAGACAAACCTGGAGAAATCTTCAATGAATAATATCAAATATTCTTCTCCTAGAGGTGTTCTTTTTCTGAATGGACCACATGTATCTGTATGTACTAGCTCAAGAGGCATGCTAGCTGATCCTTCCTTCTCAGGAAAATTAGTTCTAGTTTGCTTTCCAAACTGACATGATTTGCATATGGTGTTGTCTGGAATTTTGATATCTGGAAGATCACGAACTGCCTGATATTTGCATGCTTTCCTTATTTGTGGAAAGCTTAGATACCCCAACCTCCGATGCCATAGCCAGTGTTCATCATTCTTGCTCAAATAACATTGTTGTTGTCTTTCTTCAAATATGTATAGATTATTTGGAGTCCTTCTTCCTTTGATCACTGTTTCACCTGTATCAAGATCACGAACACAACATCCATTTGATCTAAATATTACCTCTGTTCCTTGATCGCACATCTGACTGAGACTCAGAAGATTATGCTTCAATCCATCAACATACAGAACATTTCCAGCTTTGACCTTCTCTTTCAACGGAGCAACGCCTTTTCCTTTTATGGCTGCAGAGATATCGTTTCTGAAAGAAACTTTCTTTCCCTTTTCTGATGCGGTATATGATTCAAGTTTTTCTTTGTCCCCTGTCATATGCTTCGAACATCCGCTGTCAATGTACCATAGACTTTCTTGACCTTCTGCATAAAAGGCTATCCCACATCTTTCTGGTTGCGGTTCCTTTATTCTCCATGTTCTGACATTTGAGGTTTGTTCCTTCTGAGTTGTCTTCCAGAACCTGCTCCTGCATTCAGAGTCTTCATGACCAAAGTTATTACAAATAGAGCATTCAACTTCATTTTCAAGAACCGAAAAGTTGTTATAAGTCCTTTTCATGGTTCCAGTCATACTTCTTTGCTTTTGAGCTTCTCTAGTCATGATTGTCTTGTAGGCAACACATTGAGCTGCTTTGTGACCGAAGTTATGGCAAGAAAAGCATTGGCCATTAAAGAAATTTCTCTGATAATCAGATCTATCATCCAACCGATTGTAGCTTCTATTGACATCCATTCTTGGGGCATATTGGGAAGATTTTACCTGTGGCTGATTGTAGCTTCTGTTTGTCCTTGAGGCCGCTTGTCCCCGAACTTCTTGATAGTCTTTATTTGTTCTTGAGGTAAACTGTCCCTGATTCACCTGATGACTTTTATTTGGTCTTTGTTCGCTCCTCCTTGCTGCATCAAGATAACTTTTAGAGGTAGAAGCTTGAGATGTTTCTCCATTATATCCCAGACCTGTCTTGATCAGAGGAGAACGCTGCACATTGATAATCTCATCCAAGGTTTCAGATCCTTTAGCAAATTTAAGATTAATTGCTTTTTTTTTCTCAATCTCCTTTCTAAGACAAACAATCTCACATTCCAATTTTTCAAGATGTTTTTCCTTTTCTGCCAGTTGACATTGTAGAGAATCAATAATAGCACTTTTCTCTTCTAAGCAAACTTTGAGATTATTCATTTCTTCATAAAATCCTTCTACATCTATAGCATCCATGTAGTCATCATCTTCAAAAGCCATTAAAAGTTTATATCTATAACCCTGTTCATCTTCGTCACTATTTGAAAGACCATCACTATCTTCATGAGTGTAATAGCTTTTCTTCTTTTCATTCTGTTTCTTGTTCCATTTAACAGGTTCCTTTCCCTTGTCATTCTTATCTTTGTGAGGACATTTGGCAGCATAATGACCTACTCTTCCACAAGCAAAGCATTTAAAAGGTAACTTACCTCTGAACCTTCCAGAACCCCTTTGAAGATTTCTGACAAAATTTGATTCTTCTTCTTCATCTTCTGGCACGTGACTTGCTTCATAATAATCTTCTTTGCCTGAATCCTTGAAAGCAGCTTCTCTTCTGTCTGATGGACCTCCTTTTCTCATTTCATAAGCAGTTAGAATTCCGTGAATCTGAGACATAGTAAGAATTCGTAGATTTTCTTTTTCTTCTATTGCAGACACTTTAGATTCAAATTTGGGGGACAATGATCTTAGAACCTTTTCAACCACAATAGCCTCTTTTATTTCTTCACCCAATTTTTTCATGCAATTAACAATCTCATCTACCCTAAGGAAATAGTTAGCCACACTTTCATCATTATACATTCTGAGAGTCTCATACTTAATCCTGAGAGTTTGAAGTTTAGCACGCTTTACCTGTTCGTCTCCTTCATAGCTCGTGACAATTTTGTCCCATATTTCTTTTGCGGATTTATAGTGCATTACCCTCATGAATTTCGATTGGGATATACATCCTAATAGGGTACTGACTGCTTTTGCATTTGTTTCATACTTCTTTTTCTCGGCTGCATCTGTAGGAGTAGCTGAAGGAAAAGCGTAGCCTGTCTCTACGATGTCCCAAACTTCTGTACCAAGAGATTGAAAATAGGCAGTAACTCTTACCTTCCAATAATTGAAGTTTGTCCCATCAAAAATTGGTGGCCTGATTGATGCTTCTCTCTCGTAGTTGCTCATGATGAACGATCTACCTTCAAGCGATCAAGCTTCTCTGAAGGACCTGCTCTGATACCAATTGTTGGAAATAATACTGAGAGGGGGGGGGGGGGGTGAATCAGTATTATCAGATCAATAAACTTTTTCAATACTCAGAAACATATACGCTACTTCAGTTAAGTGAACCAGCGTGTACACGCTACTGTGTCTAAAGAAACCAGCGCATAACCAAAAATCTTATGATTCAGTTAGTTTATCTTCAGTAAATGCATCATGATATTATTAACCATATTAAAGTAAACAGGTGCAGAACAGATCATCACACAAAAGCCACACACATGAACACCATGATATAAGGTGGAAACCCAATGTGGGTGAAAACCACCTGCTGCAAGTCGTCTCTATCTTTCTTTAATAAGAAACTTCAGTTTACAATCTTTTGTACTGGTGCAGCCTTATACCAGTATGCAAGCTACAACCTGCAGAAGGCTACAACCTTCTCTCGTTTTCCAAACTCTCTTGGAAGGGAGCTCCAACCCCCTTTGCTCTTGTACTAGCTAAGATACTAGTACGTAGGTGCTGGCCTACAATCTTCTTTCCTTCAGGTACCACTTTTCATCAATTTTTCAGACTGGATACTCCTGAAGCACAACATTTCAATCTGAAGACCACGATTCATTCACTTTTCATAGCAAATCATAGAAGCACAAAACAACCAATACTAGCATCATCAAACTTTGAATCACTGAACCACTGAAACCCTGTCAACACCCAGTCACCAGAACACAGAGCAGAGTACAAACCCTGCAATAACAGACAGACCCAACTGCAACCCAAAAATTAAGCTTCAAAATATATACGCTACTTCAATGAAACAAACCCGCGTATACACGCGCTTTTACCGAAGCCAACCTGCGTACAGATCTAAAAATAATTTCTCATAACTTGCAGCTGTACCAGTCATCAGTCATACTCAAAACATAACATTGCGTCAGTATGCAGATCTAAAAATATGCGTAATCAACCATATACCGATAGTTCATTTCAACCAATTTGATCCCGATCTATCCTTCCATCAACCGATGTGATCTCTCCTTAGCTCAGATCAAGCAATGTATCATCAACCCAGAACCTGCATACTAGATCTCTTTCTTCATTAGATATTCAAGACTTTTTCAATACACAAGCCTAATGATCTTCTTCTCCTTATATAGCATTAGGCCCTCCTCAATACCACGGGCCAAAACCATAGAAATACAATACCATCAACTTCAAAACTCGGGATCAACACGACTGTCGAGATACCTTAGTCCAAAAACATAGGCTCAAGTACCGAGGACTAACTACCACGGACCAAAAGGGAAGCTTCTCGACATGTACGCTCTTTTCTGTTCATGAAACTGCGTGTATACGCGACTTCGTATATAGCAAGCCTGCGTATCCGCGACTTAGTATATAGTGTACCAGCGTGTATACGCATCTTGGGCTTAATGAACCTGCGTATATGAAATTTCTCTTCATTCTTGTAGTCTGGACTGAGATCTGTCATCAAAGAGAGTTTCCATCAAGGACAACACCTGTACCGTAGCGCCACACCTGTGCCAAAATGCCAACATGATTCTCAAGGAAGAGATTTTGTGAAAATATTAACTATCTGCTCCTTAGTGTTGATATATTCCAAGATGATGTTTTGTTCAACTACTTGTTCATGAAGTAAATGACACTTGATTGGTATATGTTTGGCCTTTGAGTGCATCACTGGATTTTTGTTGAGACTGATAGCACTTTTGTTATCACAATAGATGGTAATTGGTTGATCTGTACCTATGTTGACATCTTTTAGAGCTTCCTTCATCCATAGTATTTGAGTACAACAGCCTACTGCAACTATATACTCGGCTTCAGCTGTGGATAATGATATGGATGTATGTTTTTTACTGAGCCAAGATACTAAACAACCTCCCAGGAAGAATGAATTTCCACTAGTAATTCTTTGATCCTCTACACTTTAAGCCCAATCAACATCGGTGTATGCAGTTACAGTCAGAGTTGAGCTCTTAGGGTAATAAAGACCGAAATCGAAGTTCCTTTCAAGTATCTGAGAATTCTTTTTACAGCTAACAAATGGGATTTTTTAGGAGCTGATTGAAATCTTCCCACCATTCCTAGTAGTAGTTAAGTAAAGAAGGGCTCCAATTATTGACCTGTAATGAGTTGCATCTACTGGAGGGGAGTCATCATTTTTGCTCAATTTGCAATTTGTGGTCATAGATGTGCTCATGGGTGCATAGTCTTCCATTCCATATCTTTTAAGCATGTCTTTAAGATATTTGTCTTGAGATATAAACAATCCTGCTCTGATTTGAGATACTTGTAGTCCGAGGAAGTGAGATAACTCTCTTATCATCGACATCTCGAACTATTTTGACATGTTTTGAGAAAATTCATGGCTCATCTCATCATTATTGCTAACAAAAATCAGATCATCAACATAAACAAGTGTGACTAGTAACTTACCTTCATCCGTCTTTATGTAGAGATTACTTCCTGCCACTCCCTTCTTGAAGCCTTGTTGTTGTAGATAGTGATCTAATCTTGCAAACCAAGCTCTAGGAGCTTGTTGCAACCCATATAATGCATTTTTCAACTTATAGACCAAGTCTTTTCCTTTTGTTAGGTCAAACCCTTCTGGTTGCTCCATGTAGACTTCTTCCTTGAGTTTCCCATTTAGAAATGCTAATTTTACACCCATTTGATAGATTTTGAATCCTTTTGAGCAAGAAAATGCCAAGAACATCCTGATAGCTTCCACAAGAGCTACTAGTGCAAATGTTTCTTCAAAGTCAATTCCTTCAATTTGTGAATAGCCTTTACAAACAAACCTTGCCTTGTTTCTGATGATTTGTCCATCTTCATTCATTTTGTTTTTGAATACCCACTTGGTTCCTATTATGTTTTTGTTCTTTGGACGAGGTACCAGCTCCCATGTCTCATTCTTCTCAATTTGGGACATTTCTTCTTCCACGGCTTTTACCTAATGAGAATCCTTACTTGCTTGAGTATATGTTTCTGGTTCTATCATGGATAGAAGAGAACTATTGTTTTTCTTGGGTGTACTTATCATCCTTCTTCGGGTTTGCATCCCTTCATCTCCATTGCCAATAATCTTCTCTTCTGGATGATATTTTTGGAGAAAATTCATATTTGAAGGGGTTTGAGGTGGTTCCTTTTCCTTGGCTTCTTCTTGATCTATTTATTCTTTTTTGGGTTCTTCTTCTTCAATGAGAGGATTAGCTTCGTGTTCTTCAATTTATTTTTCTGGAAGGTCTTCATCAATATTTACATCAATGCTTTCAACTATTTTCCTTAGTCGATTATTGTAGCACTTGTAGGCTTTGCTCCGTGTAGAGTATCCAAGGAAGATCCCTTCATCGACCCGGGAATCAAACTTTCTTGGTGAGCCATCATTGATTTTGATGAAGCACTTGCTTCCAAAAATCTTGAATTACTTTACTGAAGCAAGTCTTCCTTTCCATAATTCATAAGGAGGTTTTTCATAATTTGGTCTTAATTGAGTTCGATTCAAGGTATAGACAATTTTCCTGATTGCTTCTCCCCTGAATTTTGGCAACAAATCTACTGCCAATAACATTGTTCTTACCATTTCTTGAACTATTCGTTTTCTTCTTTCAACTACCCCATTTTTCTGGGATGTTATGGCAGCAGAGAATTCTCTTTTAATTCCATGTATTTTACAAAATTCATTAAATTCTTTTGATGTGAATTCTCCCCCTCTATCTATTCTGAGGTAGTTAATATTTGAGTCCTTTTCATTTTCTACAAGAGATTTAAGATTCTTAAGGCACTCAAATGCTTCAGATTTATATTTTATAAAATATATCCACATCATTCTTATATAGTCATCAACAAATAAAACAAAATACCTTTCTCCTTGGACTGCCAGATTTCTATTTGGTCCACATAAATCAACACGGATGATGTCCAAAGGCTTTGATGTAGAGAACTCCTTGGTCTTGTGGCTGGTTCTGGTTTGCTTTCCATGTTGACATGGACACATATTCCTTGATTTGATTTGAATAGCTTTCGGATGTCTCGTACAACTTTAGTCTTGCTGATATTGATCAAGTTCTCAAAGCTTGTATGTCCAAGTCACTTGTACCACAACCAACTTTAATATGTTTGACTTAAGTAGCATTTATCTTCTTGAATCTTGTTCAAAATGTAAATGTTTTCTGGTGTTCTAACCCCTTTCGCCACAAGTTCCCCTGAGGAAGAGTTCCTTATTTCACAGTCTTTGGTGCTAAAGACAACATTATGTCCTTGATCACAAATTTGGCTAACCTTCAGGAGGTTGTGTTTGAGCCCGTTTACTAGTATAGCATTTTGAGCTTCTCCTTTTCCATTGATAAGATTAACAATTCCCTTTCCAACAATTATGGCAGATCCACTTCCAAAAGATACATTTCATTCCTTTTTACTCAATGAGACAAACTTCCTTTTGTCCCCTGTCATGTGTCTGGAGCACCCACTATCCACAAACCAATGATTTTCATTATTTTGAGCATATAGAGCCAGGCCACATTTATCCGTGTTGGGATTCTCACTTCTTGCTTTTCCTCTTTTGAGTGGGAAATTTTGTTCATAGTGTCCATTATTGTAGCATAATGAGCAAATCAGATCGAATTTGGTCAAGGGATCAAACGAATTGTAGGTCTTGATTTGTCCCTGCCTTTTGGGGCCATATGGTTTGTTTATTTGATCCTTTAATTTTGGTGTTTCATTCTTGCGAGCCATGCAATGTCTGGCTTGATGACCAAAATTCTTACAATAGAAACAATGTCCAAGAAAGATAGTTTTGTACCTGTTGTAATAGTCATGATTTGAATCAACATTCTTCCTTGGAATTACTCCCACTTCATTCTTTGGATTTGAGATGGGCCTTTGATGGAATACTGATTTGTATTTGTTGTAATATCCATGATTCGAATCCACATTCTTCTTTGTAGTTATTCTCTCTTCATTCTTTGGATCTGGGATGCGCCTTTGATGAAATACTCTTTCTTCTTTTGGGTTGCTGGAAAGTGCATCAGCATAGCTTTTCACACTATTCTTAGTGCTCAATGATTCTCCTTTAAAACCTATTCCAGATTTGTCATGTTGAGGTTTTTTACTTTTTAGGATAGTCTCAAGTATTTGAGAGCTTTTCCAACCCTTTTTAACTTGCTCCAATTCCTTCCTCAGAGATACCATTTCGGCTTCACGTTCTTCGCAAATTTCTTCTTTTTCTTTTAGTTTTGTTTCCATGTGATCTTCCCTTCTTTTTGTTTCCTCGTTTTATACCTTGAGAGAAATGATTTTATTCCGTAATTTCTCATTTTCTTCAATGGCACTTATTAACAATTCATCTACATTTCCTTCTAGCCCTGAGTCATCATTATTTGTGAATGCCATGAATAATGTTTCTTGGCTTTTAGCATGGTCATTTTATTCATCTGATTTCTTTTTGATGACTACAAATTCATCTTCATCAGACTCATCTTGCTTAGAGAAGAGGTTCTTACTGATCCCTTTCTTTTTGTATACCATTCTTTTAGAATTTTCTTCATCATCACTATCATGCTTATGAGGACATTTTGTAGCATAATGACCTATTTTTCCACATTTGAAATAGATAAGAGGGTACTTACCTTTTAGCTTAGATCCTTTCTTCAAATTTCGTACAAATCGTGCCAATTTGGATTCCACATCGAAGTCATCACTATTGTCATTCCTTTCTTTCCCCTTCTTTGATTTTGAATCCTTGACTGCTACATCTTTGGAGCTTGGGCCACCTTTTCTCATATCATATGTAGTGAGAACTCCATGGAGTTCATCCATCTTGAGAGTATCTAGATCCTTTATTTCTTCTATGGCACTTACTTTGGAGTCAAATCTGTCTGGAAGAGATCTTAAGACCTTTTGAACAATGGTACTTTATTCAATGTTTTCGTCGAGTCCTTTAAGAGAGTTGACCACTTCAGCTACTCGGAGAAAGTATGATGCAAGATCTTCTTCATCATCCATTTTCATACTTTCAAATTGCCTTCTATGAGTTTGAAGCTTTGCCTTCTTCACTTTTGAGTCCCCATCGTATAAGCCAATTAGCTTATCCCACATTTCTTTGGTAGAGTTACAATTCATGACTTTTGTAAACTCGGAATCAGTGATTCCACTAGTGATGGAGTTCAAGGCTTTTGCATTTGCAATGTAGGCTTTCCTCTCATCTTGATCTATTGGAAGAGTGGAAGGAATTGGGTACTCATTTAGAATCGAATGCCAGACTTCAGGTCCAAGGGACATTAAGTAGTAGGTCATTCTCTTTTTCCAGAAACCAAAATTGGTGCCATCAAATAGAGGAGGTCTTCTTGACGCTTCGTGATTTCATGACTACGAATCCTTATTCAAGTTGCTAGGCTAATATGAAGAAGTCCACTCTGATACAAATTGTTGGAAATACTAGGGGGGTGTGAATTAGTATTTCGTTTCAATTGTTCTTTTTATCACCAAAAACATTTATATATGGAACATATAAATAGATAGCTGGAATAAATGCTTTTATTAATATAATATGTGCAATGAAATAGATACAATATATAAATTGTTGCTATCAATTACCAAGCACCAACTTGGATGTTTGTGAGGCTCCAACCTCTAGAGCACCAACTGTGTTTTTCCAAGGCAATAGTCTTGGACTTAGAAGCACCAACACCGAAGGACTCCAATCCTTTCATTTCTAAGGCTCCAACCCTTTATTATGAATTGTTAGAATTTGTATTGCTATAGTTCTCTGTTCTCAAGCCTGCTGAGCTTATGCTTCACTTCTGTTCTCCTACTTCTCCAACCTCTACCTGAACTTCGGCTTCCTCTTACTCTGATTATTCACACGCACACCACACTTTCCTTGTTTTTCCTATTTTATGTATTCTTGATACCTCTGACTGTTGGTTTCCGCTTTCCGCTGGCTCTTCGGCTTCCTCAATGCTCGCTTCAGCTTCTTTTGCGCTTGCTTACCTCTTCATCTTCCTGATTCTTCATGTCACTTTGGCTTCCTCTGCGCTAGCTTGTCCTTCGACTTCTTGGCTTCCGGCTTCCTCTGTCTCTTCAAGTTCACCAACACTCTAGGGACATGTAAATTCATAAGAGAGGACCGAAATACACAGAGAAAACATGTTGCATATTAAAAACTGTAACAGAGCCCCTTTTTCAATAATAATAGGCATACACAGGACTTTATTGTTTTACGGAGAGACTATACCAATCAGGAGGCCCCACCTGCCACGTCACCATTGTAATTGCAATCGCTATCGTTCAGGTCCAGTGAACTATCGGAACCGTTATTATAAACTTTTGGCCTAAGAAACCCCTGGCAATACAAATATTGAAATACACAGGAATATATGAAAAAACATGACCGAAATGCTTAAGCATGGACTTCAAAATCATTACACCTGCATCTATAACTGCATCGGGTCTGCTGTGTAATTGCAATTGGCAGTCGCAGCTTCTGGAAGTCATGTATAAGTCTGATGGTCGATGGCCCATTCTCCTGCAAATGCGATATAACATTAATTCAAACTGTAATGTTGCATCGGGTCCGCAACATATATCACAATCGACACTTTCAGGAGTGACAACCCTTTGTATATTGCGATATGCGAGCACTAATAGGCTCATAGTAGAACCCGCCGATTATATATATACTCTGCCTCTCTCTCTCTCTATCTATATATATATATATATATATATATATATATATATATATATATATATATATATATATATATATATATATATATTTCCCGCCTCCGATAGTGTATTCCGATATATACACTATTTTCCGCCTCCGATAGTGTATATTGCATATATATATATATATATATTATATGTCACTCTGCCTCTGCACTTGTAGACTTTAGGGCAAGCCACCGTTTTAAAGTTTAATTTAGAATCCCTCTTTTAGGCTTGAAAACTCTGACTAATGTCATATCAAGGTTTAATAAGGGTAAATCTTCTTGAAAAATGGTTTGGGCACTTGAAAAGTAGTTTGGAAACTCATATTTTTAAACTTGCTATGGGTCTTAAGAAATATTTTTGTAGTGTCACTTGTAGACTTTCGGTAAGTTTATTTTGTTGAAAAAAATCAAGTAACAATTAGGATTAGGTGAAATAATTTTTTATAAATGTTCCTAAGATTATGTTACATTTCCACACAAAAAAATCATAGGCCATTACATAATCCCTTGCACAATGAATTGATAATCATAACCTTTGGACTTTTAGGAAAGGTACAAACTTTGGTGCTAACACATCCCCCCTATCCCCCTCTTGGATCCTATGCACACCCCCATCGAGGAATATACAGATTCAATTAATAATATTAGTGAATTAAGATTCTTATATGCATACCTTCTACAATCTCAACCATAATATTACTATATTTCTCTTCACTAGGTACATTTGGTGATTTTTCTTGAGGAGAGACCAAGTGTCCATTTCCCTCCATTTTCGTGCATAGAAACTTCTATTTATTATCAACCTTGGCTTCCATTAAGCTAACCAATTCTTCTCTTTCCATGTACTTCACTTCCTAAGACCACATATGAATTTTCATCCCCTTACGTATTTTTCTCAAATACCAAATTTGGACCACCATCTCTACCTTATGTCTTGTCTATTCTTGTTCTTCCAATTGTAGGTTGTTTTCCCGCATTTAGTGCTAGTTACCCCAATGTAGGTTCACTATGGTCACCTCTCATTAGCGTTCTACAAGACTCTTCCCATACTATAACCTACATATGTTATATAATCTCTACCATCTTGTAAACTACACAATGTTGATTTCTACATCTATCCATGGAAAACTCATAATACAAGTTCACCCTTGCATTCTTGATCGTATTCAAGCCACTATTTGATGTCTAGGTTCACCCAAACTGGAACCAATGTGAAGGTGTGAAAACTTGAATGAGAAAGGAAAGGGACAATAAATACCAAAGAATATCATGATAAATTTGGATTTCTCATATCCAATTCCTAAATAAGTCTTCCATCATCATCTTGACATATGAAAATTAGAATGAATAGCCAAAACAGTTTAAGGGTGTATTCTAATAGATGTTTTGGCCCTTTTATAGGAAACTTTCATGGTTTATTTTTTCGTTAATGGAGTAGCTATTTTTTAGAATTGTAATTTTGAGTTGTGTAATCTATAGAATTTGAGTGCCCCATCGATTATTTAGGGGTATTAAATTCATTTATGCATTTAAAATTGCATTTTAAACAAAAAGAAATCACAATCATGCCCAAAAGTTCAATATCAAATTCTGGTGAAATAGGCCAAAATGCTTATGCTCTAGTAGGTTTAAGTCCTCATCCTTTCTCCCATGGGTGTAAATCCACTTGTCAATTATTATAAGGGTACACTAATTACTAATTAATTTGAAGGGAGGGGCATTGGGATAGGTGCCTCCCCCATTTTATATTTATCAAATTTTCCTTGATATGTCCTCCTAGGTTGGCCAAACAATCCACCAACAACTTATGTGTCCTTAAGACATGAAGCAAGGGAGGTGCATTCAATTTGGGTTACCAAATCCATCAATTTTTGAAATAGTATTTTTGGATTTCAATTTGGGTGGAGTGTAAAAAGAGATATCTAATAATGATGAACATTCTCTTACAACTAGTTTTTTTATGTACTAGTACAAAAGCTCTAGAGATATTACCTTTTTTGGCTATTCGAAATAATAGAAAGGGAAAAGAAATTTTTGTTTGAAATGTAGGAAGAATCAGTTGCAATTCATGGAGTTGCATACATTCAACGTTGCAATAGAAAAATTGGTTGTAGTAGGAGTGTTCTTAGAAGCTAGATTTATTTTTACAATAAGCTTCACCAAGTCAAATTTAGATTCTTAGTGGAAATCATTTGGCCAATGAAAACTAAAAATAGTCAATTCCTTATAATGTTTAACCATGTTTTTATATGTTTGATCTTTATTTCTACTTGATCTTTATATGTTTTTATCGTATAACTACAATTATAAATTTTACATAACGTAAATTATTTTCAAAATATTAGCTAATCTAAACTATAATTATTTTAATAATATAATTAAATATTATAACCATATAAAATTATTTTAAAAATAATTATTATAAGATCATAAGTGAATCATTTTTTAGTTTTGTTGGAGCTTTTTGGACTTTTTGGAGAAAAGAAATACCTTTAAAGATGAGACTATTAGGTTCCTTTGCTAAATCTGACCGTTACAGCTCTTTTGTTATTTCTTTACGGAGGATGGGTTTGTTTACTCGATATTTCATGAGAGTCAGGGGTGAATTATGTGAGAAACCCAACTGTGCTGATGTTTTATTGAAAAACAAAAAACAATTATTGCTTTCTTAATTTCTTGGAGCTTTTTCAACCAAAGCACTGCTTTTCAAGATCTGACCGTTAAGCTACTTTTCTAAATCGGACTGTTCCGTTATTTTAGTAAAATTTAGTTGTCAAGGGTGGATGGGTTTGCTTGCGAAGAATTCGATATCTGATAAGGCTTCAAAACACTGTCAGCCCTCGGTGAATTATGTGAGAAACCCGCAGATGTTTTGGTTTTGATTTTATTTTTTCTTCGAGGCTTCCCAAAGTTCGAAACCAGAATCAGCTGATTCCGTTAAGGGTTGATGAAATTTAGATAAGGATTGATGATTGTTCAGGATTTGCTTGCACAGGGAGGACTTGATCCAAGTCTCAGTTAGGGCGCTTTGATGGATCTTCTGATTAAAGGTATGAAAACTCTTTCTAATTTAGAATTATTGCTCTGCAACTGTGCTCTTTTGAGATTTTTCTGTTAAGATATCTTGTTAGCTCGCAGCACATTGCTTACCGTATTTAATTTTAAAGAATTACATGTAATTCAGATAGATGCTGCTAGAGTAACACAAAGCTTTTGACTCTTTACATCAAGGTTCAGTTGGGGAATTATTTTGGCAAGTCATTTGAGAAATTAGCATTTGGGGAAACATTTTGGTTTAATTAGTTTAAGATTCTTTGCTACCATACAAATGTAAGCATGTTGGGAGAAACGCAGCCACATTGAAGAAATATTTTGATTTAATTAGTTTAGGATTTTTTACTTTCATGCAAATTAAGCCAAGTTGTTGAATGATATCCCGTTGGTGATTTTTTTTGGTTGCTTTTCAATCTGCATTTGAACCCATATCACACATATCTATTCAGTGCCAAAATATTACACAACTTCTATTTTGTCTTTTAATCTACACAAGGCCCACTGTTTTTAAAAACTGAGGGTTCTTTTAGACTTACTTTGATTACCGCAATACCGCGTGTTCCATGACGCTTATATTGTTTGTTGCGGTTCGAAAAAGAAAAAACCCTCTTTATCAATGACAATCCTTATTACTTGAAATCCTTTTACCTTCACTTCAATCAAGATTTTTATTAGAATTTATATATAAACTATATTTAAATTTATATGCGAAAATTAAATTCTAATGTAAATGTTTTTTATATTGATTTTGCATATGTGTTTTATCAAATCTTTCAACTACAACATGTATATATGTAAATTCTTATAAATCTACATTGTGTTAGAGTAGGGTAGGCTAAGGTAAAGTGGGTTAGGATAGACTAAAATAGACTAAGCTACTCAAGGATATAATCGAAAAAGCTTGACTAGGCTATTCTAGGGTAAGCTAGAGTAGCCGAGGGTACTCTAGAGTAGGGTAAAGTAAGCTAGAGTAGGCTAGGCTAGGCTAGGTTAAGCTAGAGCGGGTTAGAGTAGGCTAGGCTAGGGTAGGCTAGAGTAGGCTGGAGTAGGCTAAATATGCTAGACTATAGTAGCCCACGCTAGGCTAGGATATCTAGAGTAAGATAGCGTATGTTAGGCTAGAGTAGGGTAGGGTAGGCTAGGTTAGGTTATAGAAGGTTAAGCAAGGCAAGAGTAGAATATGCTAGGTTAGAGTAACTTGGAGTTGGATAGGATAGGCTAGAGTAAGCTAGGCTAGGGTAAATTAGGCTAGAGTAGGATAGGCTAGGCTAGAGTAGGATAGACTAAGCTAGGCTAGGCTAGAGTATGCTATGGTAGGCAAGAATAGGATAGGCTAGGATAGCGTAGGCTAGGCTAGGCTAGATTAGGATATAGATGGCTACGCTAGGATTAGCTTGTCTAGAGTAAGCTAGGCTAGGCTATGCTAGGATATAGTAGGCTAGGCTAGACTAGGATAGGCTAGGCTAGGCTAGGCTAGGTTAGGTGAGAGTAGACTAGTCTAGACTAGAGTAGGCTAGGGAAGAGTAGGGTAGTGCAAGGCTAGGTTAGGCTAGACATTAATAAGTGAGGCTACGTTAGAGTACGCTAGGAAACAATAGTGTAGGGCTAGGTTAGGGTAGGGTAGACTAGGGTGGGCTAGGGAATGCTCACATAGAATAGACTAGACTAGAGTAGTCTAGGTTAGGATAGGTTAGGCTAAGGGAGTCTAAGCTATGCTATAGTAGGTTAGGATAGGCTAGGCTACATTAGGCTAGAGTAGTCTAGGCTAAAGTAGGCTAGTATATAATAAGATAGGTTAGAGTAGGCTAGGCTAGGCTAGGATAGGTTAGATTAGCCTCTTTTAGAGTATCTTTAAGATAAGCTAGTGTAGGTTAAGCTAGGATTGGTAAGGCTCTAGGAGGCTATGCTAGAGTAGTCTATGTTAGGCTAAAGTAGGGTAGGCTAGGCCAGAGTAAGCTAGGATAAAGTATGATATGCTAGAGTATTCTAGGCTAGAATAAGCTAGGATAGAGTAGTTTAGGCTAGGCTAGAGTAGGTTAGGATAGGCTAGAGTAGAGTAGGCTACGCTAAAGTAGGATAGGCTAGGCTAGAGTAGGTTAGAATAGGCTAGAGTAGAGTAGGCTAGGCTAAAGTAGGATAGGCTAGGCTAGAGTAGTCTATGCTAGGCTAAAGTAGGATAGGCTAGGCTAGAGTATGATACACTAGATTATTCTAGGCTAGAATAAGCTAGCATAGAGTAGGCTAGGCTAAGGCTAGAGTAGGTTACGCTATGCTAAGATAAAGAAGGTTAGGATAGGCTAGGTTAGAGTAGGTTAGGCTAGAGTAGTCTATGTTGGGCTAAATTAGGCTAGGCTAGGCTACAATATGATACACTAGATTATTCTAGGCTAGAATAAGCTAAGATAGAGTAGGCTAGGCTAAGGCTAGAGTAGGTTAGGCTATGCTAGGATAAAGTCCGTTATGATAGGCTAGGGTAGGCTAAAGTAAGATAGGCTAGGCTAGAGTAGGTTAGGCAAGGGTACACTAGAGTAGGCTAGGATATGCTAGGGTAGGCTAGATTAACCTAGGCTATAGTATGCTAGGCTAGGCTAGAATAGGCTAAGCTAGGGTAGGTTAGAGTAGGCTAAACTAGATTAGGCTAGGCTATGCTAGACTATGGTAGAGTAGGCTAGGCTATTGTAAGCTGCATTAAGCTATCGTAGGCTACAATAGATTAGGCTAGGGAAGAGTAGGCTACACTAGGCTAGGTTAGCCTATGCTATATTAGGTAGGTTATGCTAAAATAGGCTAGGTTTTCCTTAAGTAGGCTATGATAGGCTAGAGCAGAGTAGGCTAGGTTAGTATAGACTAGAGAGTAAGGTAGAGTGGGATAGGCTAGGTTAGGGTGGGCTCGAACTGAGTAGGCTAGGCTAGGCTAGAGTAGGCTCAAATTGAGTAGGCTAGGCAAGGCTAGAGTAGCATAAAGTAGGCTAGAGTAGTTTAAACCAGGATAGGCTATGACATAGTAGGTTTTCCTCACATAGGCTAACCTAGAGTAGGGTTGACTATGTTAGAGTATCCTAGGCTAGACTGGGTTCCAGGTTAGAATATCTTAAGCTAGGCTAGGTTAGGATATGTTAGTATAGGCTAGCTTTGTGTAGGCTATGCAAAAATAGGCTAGGCTAGGATAGGATAAGCTAAGTTATTGTACGTTAAGCTAAGGTAGAGTAGCCTTGCTAGGCTAGAGTGGGCTAAGCTAAGCTAAGGTAGGCTAGTCTTGGCTATAGTATGTTAGGCTAGGGTTGGCCAGGTAAGATTGAAGTAATATGGGCTAGAGTAGGCTTGGTTATGATAAGTAATGTAAGGCTATGCTATGCCAAGCTAAGCTAAAGTATGCTAGTCTAGAGTAGTCTAGGATAGGGTATGCTAGGCTAGAAGTGGTTAGAGTAGGCTAAATTAGGCTAGGTTAGGCTAGATTTGGCCACGGTAGAGCAAGCTAGGTTACATTAGGCTAGGGGGTTCTTCAAGCATCTTTAATTTATAGAGGTACATGTAAATAGCTGGTTTGTATGGTATTCTATAGTAGGTTGGGATAGGTTAGAGTAGGTTAGGCTAGGCTAGGCTAGGCTACAATAGGTAGGCTAGAGTCGGCTAGTCAAGGGTAGGTTAAGCTAGAGTAGGTTAAGCAAAACAATGTTAGGATAGAATGGGTTATGTTTGAGTAGGCTAGGCTAGAGTGGGTTGTGCTTGAGTAGACTAGGCTAGAATAGAGTAGGCTATTCTAAACTAGTTTAGGCTAGCCTAGAGTGGGCTAGGCTCTACTAAAGTAGTCTAGGCTAGAGTAGGCTAGGGTAGGGAGGGATTAATGCTCTGCTTGGTGCTCTTGCAAGGTTGCATTGATACAAGGAATATTCTTTGCCACATCGTTGACAGTGGAGGATTCTTGAATGTTCTATAAGTGTTCTATCGATCTCGTATTTTAGGGACAATTTCATAGCAATTGGGGTTCTTTTCATCCCTGACACTTTAAAGGCTCTTTGCCTTTCCATTAAATCCTTTATTATTAAATTTTACTTATTTAGACATGGTATGATTATACATTTGATTCCTTTAGGTTTTATTCTTATTTTTATTAAAACTTCGATTTTGACTCCCCTTACCAGATTGCTTAAATTACCCAAGTTTTCCTCCTTTTACACCTTCGAAAAATATTTCTTTCTTCTTATTAGGCCACAATTTCAAATTCTCATCTCTTTTCTTGGCATGCTGGTAACAAAGTTTTTCTTTTATAATAACCTCATCCATGGTGTTGGGATTATCATACTCGATTTGTTCCTTAAAAGAGAGTGGGAGGCAATTTATAAAGCATTGTACTTTATCTCCTTCTTCCCTTATGTGTGGTATATATCACAAAAAATGTGTGAATTTTGTTATTAACTCATCCACTAACATCTAGCCAAGCTTTAAATCATGAGATTATTTGGCTTTATCATTAAAATAATGTTTTGTTAAATATTTTTTTTTCAATGATTCACTGAAATTATTTCTAATTAGCATATTTATTTTCTAAATTATGCATTGCTCTCACTTCTTCCCACCAGAGGGAAGATTTTCCCTCTAGTTGGTAGGTAGCAAATTTACCTTTCAGTTTAGTAGATAGTCATAAACTTGATAATATTTTTTGATATTAAGTATACATGCTTCTGTTGCTTCTTCGAATTCCCCATCATATGTTGGGAGCTTGATCTTTCTATATTCTCCTTGTAACTCCATTTTGGACTTCTTTCCGAGCTTATAATTAATTTTTAATGAAATGCACTCTTCCCCTTTAGATTTTCCTTTCTTACTTTCAACCATATCTTCAAAGGTATTCTTCTTTGATTTCTCTCCTCAATTTTCTTCCTCCCTCATTATTTCTATGATCTTGGGATTAGACTTGTATGCCAGATTTTTAATCAGTTTTTCTTGTTCTACACTAGATTTTAGTAGGTGTTCATGTCTAGCATGAACATTCACTTACTCTATTTACAAATCCTTCATCATATTCAATAATTCTATAGCGGGTACTTGCGCCTATTGACCCAAATGCAAATAGGTTTTTTCTTCACCTATCTGGGTATCTCCTTGTGCTTCTACCAATATTTTTCCTTCTATTTACACTTCCTTATATTATATGAAAAATACAACATTCATTTTGTTACACAGAGTCATGGTCAGCACAAAGGCTACAAAATTAAAATTCTTTTTCTCTCATACCACATGTAACACCCCTCTAAAATTACTTAGAAGTAGCTACAAATTATCATTCATTTTTGTTTTAGATATAAATACCCTTATATAACATATGCATAAATTGATATATTTACTAAAATTCTCTTGGAACTCTTCTTCCAAAGGAGGCATTTAATTCCCAAATTCCTCCTTACTTTTTCCAACCACGAGTTCTCTACATAATATCTTTCTAGATTGCTATATGACATGGAACTCCACTTGAGTAATTTGTTATAGCTCAATGTTTCTAGTGTATTACTTTGGGTATTAGTATTTGGGATGTTGGTCTATCCAACTCTTTCTAATAGTTAAGTATTAATATCATACTATTTAGGATGTTGGCACGAGCTAGCCAACACTAGAAAGTTTCATCTTTCTACATAGGAAATATCACATTGCATCTCATATTCCTCACCTCGTATCAAATTGTGATTAAACCCTTCTAGATCCAATACTCTATAAGTTGCAAGACTAATCCTTAATGCCCATTGTCCTCCATGCCACCCCTATGTTGATTACTTGGCATGGTGGGACATGGTGGTGGTCTACACTTCCTCAAAACCAATTCCACTATCACTGTGTTGATCTACCCTGATCAAAGTATAAATAAATATTAATTAAAAACTTATTAAAAATATTATATGATATAAAATATAAATATCAATTTTAAATTGATTTAAAATATGGTTACAATGCAATTTTTTTTTTTTAAATATAATGATGACAAAAGCATAAACATGTAGTACAAATTTATCTATTTTTGAAATATCATGTTTATAGAGTATTACAAGTTTTATTGAAAAGAAAATTTTAATGTTTATATAATCCTCATTTAATGTCAAAATAAGAAGATAACTTCAGTATATATATATATATATATATATATCCATGATTAGTAAATATTTAATATTATTATATTATATTTTATAAAACCAATTAACATTATAATACTATATAATACTGATACATTAAAATATTGTATAATATTATTATACTATTTAGTATTAATATTATTTTTTTAGATTTTGATAAAATTTTATATTAATCCTATAAATATAATTAATAAATTAACATAAATTATAATTGTTTTACATTAATTTTTAAAAAAATTTCTATGCATTAATTTATATATAAATATATGTATAACCATATTCATAATAAAATCCATATTAACTTCAGATTTATCAAGCATAGAGAGGAATCAAATGTCTCAAGATGCAAACATTCTTTTCATTTATATATAAATACATGGATAACCATATTCATAATAAAATCCATATTAACTTCAGATTTACCAAGCATAGAGAGGGATAAAATGTCTCAAGATGAAAACATTCTTTTCAGGCTAAAACTTGAGGAAATTTTTTCACCTCAAGAGATTTGATTCTTATGGACACTTGGTAGATCTGGAGTTAATATTTGATTCTTATGGACACTTGGTAGATCTGGAGTTAATATGCACCTACCCTGATTATTAATAATATTATTGATCCCCCTTTCTAATCTTCCTTGTTGTTTTGTCAAATATAACCATTTAGATAACTTGATCTAATATAATTTGTAATATTAATTTTGGTCAAATTTACCCAATCCTAACATATCTCCTCAGTTCATTGTTAACCTAATATTATATTTAAGTGACCCTGCACCTATTACTCATAGAGAGAGATTTGTTTATCTCTAATGTATCCTTAATGATCAGTGAAGTGTCTAGCTGAAATGATTGATGTTTCCAATAATTTAAGGACTTTTTTCTTCAAAAAAATAATCTAAAATATTATTTATATTTATAAAGAAAACATTTAGGAAAATCACAAGGGAATTCTTGAGGTCAATTAGTTTCAAACCATTTAGTGTTATTCATCAATCCATGAATTGATCTAAGCAAGGAAATAAATATTATAGAGATGCAAAGAAAAGATATAACGAAGTATAATAATTGGTAGGAAGTAACGTTATTTTATTCAAAATTAAAGGTTTATATACATACATATACATACATAATACATAATACATAATACATACATACATAATACATACATAATATATAATAAATTAAAAAAATAATAATGAAATATAATATAATATAAAATAAATTAGAATTAGAATATATATATATATATATATATATATATATATATTAATTTTTCTGTAACATTAAATTTTGAATAAAATAATATTTACTTCCTATCCATTATTAGAATTATTTATATTATTTCTTTGCATCTCTACAATATTTATTTTCTTGCTTAGATCAGTTCATCACCACGCAAACTGAAGCACTGGATATTGCAATGAAGTTGGACTTCATCTACATGAGTGCAATAATTGTGTTCACCTTCAAGCACCAGTTGAACCATTCCACTACACTAGTGACATTGCAAGCCTAATACCTCTCCAGACTCATGGCTGCTTATAGGGACTGAATTTTTCCACCATCTAGTGAACCCTTATGCATCCCAATACACAACAGACAAAAAATACAAAAACAATAAGAATTTCCCACCACTCACTCTAACAGGTTGAGTCCAAGCTTAAACTTCCACAATATTCATCCAACTTCCACAATATTCATCCAAAACTTTAGGTCTGAGCTTTCCAATAGTGGAAAGTTGCCTCTTTCTCTATAGAAAAAATCACATAGCATCCCAAATTCCTCACCTCATTTTGAATTAGGATCAAACTCTCTAGAAAAAGTTGCATCTAATACTTTATAAGTTGCAAACATAAAACTTAAAGCTCATCCTCCATGACACCCATGAATTGATTGCATGGTAAGACATGGGGGTGTGAACACTCTCCCCAAAATCAAATCCACTATCACTTTGTCAATCCACACACATCGAGATACTAGTAATATTAATTTTAAACTTATGAAAAATATTATAAAATATCATATTTTATAAAATATAAATATTAAATTTAAATTTATTTAAAATATGGGTAGGATGTGAGATTTTATAAAGTATAATGTCCTTAAAAGTATTAAAAGTATTGCAATGTAGTACAACTTTAATTATTTTTTAAATATCATGGCTCTAGTGTATCACCAGTTTTGTTTAGAAAAAGAAATAGATTTCTTTGTTAATATTTAAATATTTAAATTTATTTTATCTTAATAAACGTTAATATCTAAATTGAATACTTTTTAAAAATAAATATTTATTTAAAAAAATTATTTCCAAAACAATTTTTTTCATTACCATGTTTCTACAATTTTTTGATCTGAGGTATAAAAAAAAGGATTAAGAATATTAAAATTTTAATCATATTGAATTATAATAAAATATGATTAGTCTTTGTTATTTATGGAGAATTATAGTTAATTTTTATCAATTTTTTTTCAACGACGAAGAATTATGATAAACTTTTACTCCCCATGGTTAATTTTTGTCAATCATGGCTAACCATTTTCAACCTTAGCTTACCATAAGTAACTATGGTCAACTCTCACAATCCATACTGAACCACAACCACCTTTGGTTAATATATTTTAACTATAGTCAACCATAGTTTACTAGTCTGCAAGGATACTATCCAATAGAACAACCATATTCATAATGTGGTTGATCTATACCATTAATTTTAAAAGTTAGAAAATGAGAGCAAAAAACTTGTACCAATCACTTTATTATGTGATTTTGGTAATAAATTTATAAATAAAACAAATTAATTATTGTTTACAAATGTAACAAATAGGATTATTCATGTTTTTAAATTACTTCTATTTTTTAATAAATATATTTTAAATGAAAAATTAGTTATATTATTATTATTATTGTTATTTGTTAAGCATGGTGGGACCATTCCATTTTCTATTAAACATAAACAAGTTTACACCACAAAGATAAACCGAGTGGCCTCAACTTGCCCCGGAGGGAAACCAAGTCTGTTGGCCACTGGTCCACATTTTAAGCCATCCAAAAACAATACTATCTTAGTCTTTTCAGCCTTGCTAGATATGTCTCTGTTTCATGACCAATCACTACATAACTATATAAACTAAGAATTACAACATGGAAATTAAAAGCTATCCACATAAGACAAAATTATCCATGGTTAAGAGTCTAATCCTTCTGTTCCTCTAAGACAGATGCAATAGGTGCTAGGTCCTTGGTGGATGCAAGGGATATGGCGGTCAATTCTGTCTAGCCTAATATCCTGTTTATGCAACTGAAAGAGGATTTTCTCCTTATCCTTCTTGTGGTTGGGCATTCCTTGTAGTTCCAGCACCATTCCAACTGAGATCTTCTCCATTGCCTTGCCTAGTAAACTCTTCATTAGCCAGTACAAGTATAGAGTTTGCTTGAACTGCGTGATTCTTCCACGGGTGTTTTCCGGATCTGGGAGTAAGGTCCTCTAGTTGTCCATCTCTTCCTCTGTCTCGTTGCCTTGTTTCACTTCCTCTTCCTATTCTTCCAACAATTTCTGGATGCCAACATCTGTCCCCTCTTGGTAAGCTTTCGTCGCCTCTGTTATGAGATTTTCTACTGATTTTTTTCCCTTGCGTGCCTCCGAAGTGCTTGACCCCTTATCTTTCCTAGGTTCCGTGCCTCTCCTACCACGCCCATGGCCTTGGATCGCACAAGCCATAACCTATTGTCCTGAGCACTGATGAAATCCACAGTAATTTAGATTAAATCACGGAATTGAAATTATGCACCACCTCACTCATTCATTATTTCTTGTAGTGAGGTACCTCTTGCCTTGCTTCTCCTCTTCATCAATTCTTCCCACAGTCATGTTGGGGTGGGTCGGAGCCTGCAACCCCCGATGGGAAAGGCCATGACCCCAGCCCCTTGAAGTGCCCTTTTCCTCCCCTCCATTTCTCTTGTTTGTATGTAGGTCTACCAACCCATGCCCATGCTGAGCTCGCATACCCCTCTTGCATCTTCTTATATGCCTGCTATATTTGAGGGTCCTTTCCCCCTCTACCTTAGACTTAATGCTTTTGTCTCTCGGCCCCCCCTAATTGGGTCTCCACCAACAGTTTCTGGCCTCACCATCACTCCGACATGGTTTCCAGGTAGCCCAACACTTACTTTGCAAGTCCCAGGTATGACTGCATCCCAAGCCCCCTACCAGCCGCTTTCCCCTGCCCCCATCTATGATCAATTGCCCCTCTTGCATTACCTTGTGACGTTCAAGCTTCCCCTTACCCTTGTTTACTGAGCACGATGCTTCCCATCCTAGTTACAAGCAATTTCCCCCCATAAATCATGGGTTTCATGCATTTGACAAAAGGTATAGACATAAAACCAGGCCATGGCGAGCAATTTCTTGCCTCATTACCACCAACAATTTCCTATCCCCCAGTCACAACCCCTTGCATCCCGACTAAACCCCAACAAGACCATAATTACAGCTTTGAGGTAGAGCCGAATAACATACCTGAAGTCCGTAGGTGTTCGTCGATGGCCTCGGTTCTTCGCATTTCAACATTCCCCCTTGCCCTGTGATACCACCCTTCTCCGCAAGCTATTTCGCTAAGATTGCACGTTGAATTGTCTCATCATCCATTATACCGTGCCTTGCCTCTAGTCCCTCCGCCTTGCCCACCTCCCTAACATGCATTCATGCCAAGGATCATTGTACCCCCTGCCTTGAGCATGTGGGGGACGATGGTATTAAGTGCTCAGGTACCCTTCATTACTGCACCCAGGCTGCCCCAACTGTGATACTAGGTCCACTCGTAGATATTTTTCTCCCTATAATTCTATGCATTAAAATTGTTGCCAAGTGCGTTACAATTGTTGTCTAGTATTTATATTATAATATATTATAATTTACTATGTTAATATATTAAATTTGATGTTTAATATTAATCTTGTTATTAAATTATATTAGAATTTAGAATAAGAAATTTGTATTTTTTAATAATAATAAAATTAAAATTTTGATTTTAATTATTGTAAAAAAAATACTTTAAATAATTTAATGAATTATTTGTTTTTTCATTTTAATGGTTTGAATAGAGTTCTACTAAAAAAACAAACAAATAAAAAACTTTAATTTTTATAAATTAAAAATTTGTAGAAAAATTTCTAAATTATAGAAATCTTTTCATTTTTATAAGATTAAAACTAGTAATAATAAAATAATAATAATATCTATTTTTAAGGTCACAGCTAAGCGAGACACCAAATTTCTGCATGAGACCCCCTTTTTTATGGGACAAGGGACCCACCTCCGAGTAGTTTATGTATGAGACCCCCTTGTTTATGGGACAAGGGACCCACCTCCAAGTAGCGATTTGACTGCTAAGTCTACAAAGGCATACATACTCTACCCCCGCTCTGGTTTTGAACTTGTGACCTCTTAGGAGGAAACACATGCTCTTAACCATTAGGCCCACTCAAGCTATATTAAAAATATTAATGTGATTGATATAGCAGAATGCTTCATAAATATAACAACACTAAGAATGCCTTACCAATGCACACATTTCCCTGATTAACCATGTATAAAAAAGATTATGGGTCAACTTTAACTTGAGAAAAAAAATTAAGCATCTTATTATTGTAAAATGGACCATTTTGCTAAACAAAATTTGCTTATTAAAAAAAGAAAGAATTACACATCTTGTTGTAAAATGGACCAGATTTCTAAAAACAAATTGCTTATATATTAATTTCTCCATCTAATTAGAATATGAACAAATTGGAATAATATCAAATGTCAAGAAAATTGGTGGGTAGGGAGTCATGTGACACAAATATAATTTTTTAATTTATTAAAAGTCAATACAACCTAACAAAGTCTCTAACACAGTATAGTAGTTGATAAACATTAAGACTAAGCATACATTGAGCATATTCTCTTGAGAAACAATCTAGGCCATCAATTAAAAAAATAAAAATAAAAATGAATAGATCCTTATCCACCTTAAGTTGAAATAAAAAACCTTATACAAACATAAAAATAAAGTGAAAATGTTTAAAAAACACTTAATTTAAACATAAGGCATATTCCTTTTCAATATAAGTTTATTTATTAATTAAATAGTATATATATATATATATATATATATATATGGATTGAATGGAGGTTTATTTTGAATATTTAAAAATATTTTGGATATATAATTTAAGAAATTAACTCTTCTCCAGAGATAAATGATGGACTCACCGAGCTAGTCCGAAACGTTGGTTTCATAAATTGTTCACAAGTTTTCCACTAACATAAAAAAAAAAAAAAAAAAAGAAAAAGGGAAAAAGATAAATGATATTATTTATTAACATGATTATAGATTTTTATAAAAATATATTTAAAATTTATTGACATGATTATATATTTTTATAAAAATACCGAGAATGGCATAAGATGGATGAGAATAACATATGATTTATATCATTACAAATTTTATTAATAAAATAACCAGACATTGACTTTATTAAAATTATGGTTAAGATAACAAAATTTATAAAACAAAATGGTGTATGAAGAGTGAACTTATAATATGGCATATAGAGATGTATTATGATTATATTTATTTTTGAAATATCAATAGTGGAAATTATTACATTTTTTTTTTCAAATAAATGTTGTGTCTATTTGGGGCAACTCAATTAGTTAATGTGAAGATATAAGTTTAAATCCCCTGGATTGAAATTGTAAATTTTAATTATCTTATTTTAATAAAAATGTACATTTAAATTATATATATATATATATATATATATATATATATATATATATATATATATATATATATATATATCCATTGATTGGGGTGCCATCCAGTGGTTGGGACAACAAGCGAGGATTAATGCAGGGTACCTTTGAGTATTGTACCACTGCCCCCCACACACTTAAGGCGATGGGTGCGGTGGCCCTTGGCATGATTGCATGCAAGGGAGGTGGGAAAGGTGGAAACGAGGGTGGTGGAGGAGAAGGATTTAACAAGAGAGAGGGTAGACACGTGAGTGGTGTAGTTGGGTTTATTCGCAGACGGGGAAGTTGGTGCATTGGACGGGTCTGGCGACACCATCCTCAACTCCAAGCTTGTCAACGACCTGCAAGTATTCACGGGTATGAATTATGGTATCTCTCTTCCATAGCAATGTTGACCTGTTTGGGTTTTTACTGGAGGGAGCGGGGGAAAAATAGGAATGGAAATTGTGAAGTTGAGAAACGTTGGAGGAACTGGGGGTGGCACCTGGTAGTTTTGGCTCGGTCATGTGTCTATATTTTGCAACCGCCTGGTATAACTTCAATTTCCCTCTGTCTCGAACTCTTACTATCTTGCATGTGGACCTTGGGAATTGTGCGTCGAGGGCCAAGTGGGGATGCCTATAGGGGTCTTGCGGGTAGAGGTTGAGAGACAGGTGCAGAGGGGCGCGGGTGTCATTTAATCTGCAACCTAGGAGCTGGTTCCTACTGTATTTGCAAGGGTAGTCGATGGGAGGTATATAGATACCATTGCAGAGAGGGAAATTTTGGGAATCATGAGTGGGAACTCGGGCAAGAAAATACCAATGGCTATCCACTTGCGTATTGGGCAGAGAGGAAAGGGTATGCAAACCATGGCTGGCTTAATGCTAGCATGCGGCAATGCTCACCAATTGGTAATTAGTGAGGGGAAGATAACCTGTCTGCCGCTCTGAGGAGGTGGGTGTGGCAATGGGGTCTCTTTGCTAGTGGAAGTAGGTTGGCCCCTACTAGGGAATGGACCTATGACCACAAAGGCTCTGGCATCGACACCGAAGGGGAAGGGGAGGAGTAAGGTGGGACAGTTATCTGTGATAATCCAACCCATGAGCGTGATTGTTGTTATAACATGTTAAATTGTTTTTGGTTAATGAATTGTTGCAACGAATAGGATCAGGGCATCTCCACCATGGATCGTCTTGCGAAAAGTCGTGGCAATGGAAAACGAGAACACGTGCCTAAAAAGGAAAAGGAACTGAGCATGTCTGAGCTTCGTATGGGTAGAAAATCAGTGAAAAGGCTTATCAGCAAGGCTGCAGAGGCATATAATACGGGCATAGATCTTATTCGGAAAATTTTAGAGGAATGGGAAGAGGAAGTCAAGCAGGACAATGAGACAAATGTGAAAATGGATGACTAGAGGACTCTAGTCCCGGATCTTGGTAACACTAGAGTAAGGATCACTCAATTTAAACAGACCTTATACCTTTATTGGTTGATGAAAAGCCTATTGGGTAAGGCTATTGAGCAAATTTCGGTCTGCATGGTTTTTACTGTCCAAGGCATGGCGAGCTACAAACAAGAATTCTAGAAAGTTCAGTTTAAACTCCATAAGCAAGATATGAGGCTCGAAAGAATTGAGAGGCACATTCCATGTATCTTAGAACTATCAGATATGCGTGGATCGAATGTCAAAGACCCTGTACCAGTGGAATCAACCTCAAAGGAACAAAATGATTAGATACTCTCCCTTATTTAATTTTGTTTTATATGCGGATAGTTTTTACTTTTCCTTATTAAAGAATATGTATAGGTAGAAATCTAAAGTATGGTCATGAAACATAGACTTATATAGCTTGGATAGAAAGATTGAAACTTTTTTATTTTTGGATGTCATACAACATGGATAGGTGTCCAACGAACTTGTTTTCCCAATGGGCAAATTGAGGTCACCTAGCCAATCTATGTGGTGTAAATTTTCTTATAAATGAATGGAAAAAAGATGACCTACCAAAATTAACAATATATATATATATATATATATATATATATATATATTCACTTGAATTAAAATATTTGAAGGATTAAAGTTTCCTCATAACTTTAGTGAGAAAATGTCATAAAACTTTATCTAATTTTAAAATGACATAAAATATGAGAGGATTTAATGAATGAAAAATTCAATCTTTTTGTTTGCTTGGGGTAGCTCAAGTGGTGATGGCCATGGAATGAAGTCTCACAGAACCAAAGATCTTGGGTTAGAATCTTGTGCTGCCCTAACCCTGTAGCTGTGGTGAATAATGGACATGTAAACTCAAAAATTGAAGAGTCCTACCAAACTTACAAACAAACAAAAAAGTAATTTTTTAAATCATATAATTTTCAAAATTATCTAAATTTTTTACTAATTCAAAGCCTACAAAATAATAAGCCATTTTTTTTTAAAACAAAGCATTTATTTATATTAGGTAAAAGGATAGTTTTGATGTCCAAATCCATTTACATTCAATAGTAACATCAACAAGTCCAAAACTCTAGTAGAGCCACAACTTAACTTTTCTAGTGTCGCAGGTCTTCTGCTCTACAATATTACAATGAAAATGACCATAAATTCTACAGAATTACCCCAAAAAGTTTTCAATTTTACATAGCATACTACATTATTTATTAATTTTCCCTGGAAAGGTGAGGGCTTCACTTTTCCATAGTTTCTTCCTGCTTGTCGTGTGCTCCTCCTTCATTGCATGCCATACCTGCGTTGATCATATATTGGAAAGTCAAGGTGGATTCTAGGGAGTCCTAATTTCTTTCTTCCTCTTAGTTCCAGATAGTCTCCTTCATCCTCAGTAGCAACGCTATCTCCATGCGGATGAGATAAAGTTCCATCTTTGCATGCATCCATACCCATTTGTAATCAACCAGTTAGGCTAAGGCATCCCTTTTTTGCGACGAAGTAACACGCAGAGGCAGGGAAATAATTCGCATAGCATTTTATGCAGAGAGTTTCGGGTGGAGACGACGCAGAAGCACGAGGACGTGGAATGTGCTGTGTCTGTTTAATATATACAGTAAATAAACAAAAACTCGGCCACTTTTCAATATACGCCGAAAGTGTAGTTGTTTATACTATTCAATAGACGCGAATAATTATGGCTAGTTTTTATCTGATCACGCGTCATCCGTTTTGGAAAATAAGAGAAGAAATTTCACACAAAAATCTGAAACTTGAACGTCATGATCATGAATTTAGTGACAAAGCCAACTCCCCATAACTAAGTAGCGGGTGGGTTGAAACCCCTTTGGCATGCTCCCTTGGGAGGGAGGAATAAAATGTATTCAACTAGACCTAAAATCTTTTAACAAAAATTAAATTTTGTTCCAAAAACTTTAGGTTTTAATTATAAATTTAAACATTTTCACTAGTTTTATGTTTTTGGAAGTTTAGAAATGAAAAGAAAACATTTCTAATGAGTTGGAAATGGTTTTAAAAATTTGGAAGCTTTTGAGTGTCAATTTATGACTATTGAAGTTTTCATTCTTTTTTCAAAATAATTTTATAGATTTGAACTCATGAAGCTAGAAAAACAAATTGTTTGTCAAACCACTCAAGCTAAAATCGTTGAACACAAATTAAATTTATAATTTTAACATTATAGAACTTCTAGAAAGCTATGACCTAATTTTTTGTGAACACTTCACCCATTTTCAAGAGCAGAAAGTTTTATGACCCTGAAGATATGTGAAATGCTCACCCAAAAAAGAAAAATACAAGTTTTACCAAAAGTTCTTATCAACATTTGAAAATTTCCTTACTAAAATATTATAATTGTTTAAAAATAATAAAATTTAATTTAATTTAAAATTAGCATTCACGAATATTTAAAATAGATTTTATTACGTTATTATAGTTATACAAAACTATATACACATGCATTCTACATCTCCATATTCCCTACATCCTTTATTAAAAACACAGATACAACACAAATTTAATATGAAAATTAAGTATATATATATATATATATATATATATATATATATATATATATATATATATATAATTATAATTTTTAATTAAAAAATAATTGATTTTATAAATTTAATTATTCACATAATAACATTTTTTATTTTATAATTTGGATAATAATTTCATAATTGTATTTCGTATTTGAAAAAATATGTATGTATTCTTATGAAGTTATTTGTTACGGATCACTTTTTTCATAAATTTGAGATGGATCACAGAAGCCTCAATTCAACAAGTTATTTATTATTAAATAAGCTTAGTGGTAATTACATAATTGTATTTTATAAATATAAAAAAGTAAATATAATTTTAGAAATGATTAAAATATGCTCACATAATTCATATATGACTATAAATTAAAGATCTAGATTAAAAAAGAGATTAACCAATCAACATTTAATAAAAAAGATACCTATCAACATAATTATAAAGTTTTTAATATATACCATTCCATTTTAACTCCAAACTCATTAATAAACTTATTTATTACCAAAATTTTACATATAACATCATGATAGTTTTGGTTTTCATATTTTATAAATGAAACTCTTACATAAAAGATTCCACATATGTACTCAAAAATAATAGTAAGAAAATGAGTACCTTATATATATATATATATATATATATATATATATATATATATATAATGATTTAATCAATTTTATTTAAAATTTGGTAGAATTTGTATGTTTAAGATGGATAATTTAAATTGTTAGAATATTGAATTCATTTATATATTTAAAAATAAAATATAATTCAAAACACAAAATTTCATCGAAAAAATTGGGTCCCTAAAGCTTTTATTAAAAAATCAAAACATAAAATATTTAATAAGTATATAATTAATTATATAATAAATTTCATTTAATTTAAAATATATTGATTAAATAAATAAAATTAATTTAAAAACATGAAATAATTTTAGACTTTACATTTGTAAAAATTATAATTAATCTGTATTTTAAATATATATTTATTGTGAAAATTATATCTTAAAGTGGTTGATATATATTGGTCCCATTTTCTACCACTTAAAATTAATGACATTATATTTGACTATGGTTAAATTATTGTTAAAGTTAATTGGTTGAGTATGATTGTGGAGTGTTGACAATAATTAATTATAATAGGCAAAAGTTGGAGACAACTGACATAATTAGTAAAAACTGGCATAATTCTTATTGAATAGTATAAATTGATAAAAAGTTGACATAATTAGTAAAAACTGGCATAATTCTTATTGAATAGTATAAATTGATAAAAAGTTGACATATAGTTATTGCATAGCAAAATTTGATAAAAAATTATCATGAAATTTATATAACTAAACATTTAATATTCCATATCTACAAGGAAAGGCCACCCACGATGTTCCAAACAATTTCTTGTTAACATGTAATTTCCTCACTCTGGTGTCCCCATGGTCTCCACAGTTCCACTCATGGATCACACAAAGATCACCTCCCCGTCAACTTTCAATTACATTTTTTTCTTGAGTTCATCTGCACTACGATGTAAATGTAGGGTAAAGTGAATATGTTAAATTTCATGGTAATTGTTGTGAATTTTTATGTTAGATTAATAGGTTTTTTAAAACTAATATAGATCTATTTTAAGTACAGGAATCTAATTTCTTTATATGTAAATTTTTTCATGAACTAATATTAGTTAAATATTTTATATAGTTATTTAATTTTTTTTTAATCTTTTAAAAAAATTATTTGGACTAACATTAGCAAAATTTGGACTTTGATAAGGGACTAGAATGAGCCTCAAGGCTCAATAAGGAAGGCAAATGAAATTTTTGTCTATCTCCCATTTATTTATTAAAATTCATTATAAAATCTATAAAAAATAGAATATATATATATATATATATATATAATTTGAAAATTATATAATATTAAAAAATATGTATTCAATTTTGATTAAATTAAATTTTAGAGACATTCTTTTATTATGAACTAATAATTTTAGAAAAAAAATGCTTTTTTATATTAATTTTAATTACAATTAAATAATTAAGATTCTGAAATATTAATGAAAAAATCTACTTTTAAAGATAAGGTAGCTAAAATACATATAAACCTTTTTTCTCAAAAAAGATAATTTCTATCAATAATATTTTTAAAATAAATAAAATTGTGTTACATGTTCATGTTTTTAACCATTACATTTATAAGATTTGATATCTTAACCATATCTTTTTAGAGACATTCTTTTACTATGAACTAATAATTTTAGAAAAAAATGCTTTTCTATATTAATTTTAATTAAAATTAAATAATTAAGATTCTGAAATATTAATGAAAAAATCTAATTTTAAAGATAAGGTAGCTAAAATACATATAAACCTTTCTTCTCAAAAAAGATAATTTCTATCAATAATATTTTAAAAATAAATAAAATTGTGTTACATGTTCATGTTTTTAACCATTACATTTATAAGATTTGATATCTTAAGCATATCTTAAATAAATTTAATGATAATATATATATTTTATAAGATTTAATATTTTAAATAAATTTAAAGATAATATTTATTTATTTCTTTTCTTTTAAATGAATATTGTATTTCTTTCTAAACTAGAGCATACATGGGTATGGTAGAAGGTTTGTGTTTCACTATGAAGATGAGGCCATATCCAAAAGTGCACTTTTAAAAAAGAGGCATAGGAAATTATGATAGGTAAAAGGACTAAATAGGTGACAATGTTTAGGGATCAATGTGGTCTATAGTGTTGGCACAAGTGTGGGGAAACAATGCCAAGATGTTTCTCAATATGTCCCAAATGCTAATCCATATCCTCATGTGACAATGTAGGTGCTCCATAGATTTTATGATGTCTACTTGGTGCTTGAAACCGTTCATCAATATTCTAACAAAGAGAAAATTCAAATGCCAATATAAGTTGATGGTGTAGATATACTAGTTAAAATCACCTCATGTGTGTCCAACATATGACATCTAATCATCCAATTTAGCGAGAACCTTGTGTTCAAAAGTTGCTACTCTTGGGAAGCCCCTTTATGTTCCATACAAACTAGTTCCTCCTGGATGGACCCCAGGATGGTATCTCAAACACTAGCATCTAAATTTTGTAGTCAATGGTGTGCATGTGTGTGTATCATAAAGGCTCTCCCCTAATAGTATGCATCCCCTCAATAAACACGTGCTCTATGATGGGGCGTAGATACGTGCTTTGTGATGGGGCATAGTAAAATGTCAGACAAGAATATAGAAGCTAACTCTTGGGAAGGCAAGTGAATTGATCTCAGACTAAAATCATAATCTCATTTCATTTCTTTCCATACCTCTTACCCTTTCCTCCCTATTATAAAATGCATGTGGATTATGGCTAGTAATCGCAGCAAATATTGATCGGTCAGTGAGTGGAAAGATCAATAGCTATTTCCAATTGATAAATCCACGCATGGATAGTTGGTTGATTCTTCTTGTCTTTATTTTTTAGGTAATATAGTTAAAGTAGTCTGAGTTATTAATTTAAGATAATTAAAATAATAATCTAAGTGTTTAGGATGAGATATTAGTTTTTTTAGTTCATTGATTCTGCTTTTATCTTAATTTCTTTAGGTAAGACAATTAAAGTAGTCTTTGTTATTAACTTAAGATAATTAAAATAATAATCTATCTTTAGGATGAGATATTAGTTTTGCCTTTAAAAAAATTCTTAAATTTCCCTATTATGTGGTAGTGGCACTTATACTAGAAAGCATTTTTTCCATCCAGTGTCATATACAAGTGTTAACTTCCCAACTACTTGGGTTTGCATGATGCCAAATTATCC
The DNA here is from genome assembly GCA_031772625.1 of Pinus tabuliformis. Taxonomy (NCBI): domain Eukaryota; kingdom Viridiplantae; phylum Streptophyta; class Pinopsida; order Pinales; family Pinaceae; genus Pinus; species Pinus tabuliformis. The sequence continues at coordinate 1,546,483,913 of CM062816.1, read as the reverse complement.
TTGTTTATAAAATCTACTCAAGTTCCTTATTTCAACATTGTTACTTAGGCATATAAGTTTTGTATTTAAAAAAATTCTTAAATTTCCCTATTATGTAATAGTGGGACTTATACTAGAAAGCATTTTTTCCACTCATATACAAGTGTTAACTTCCCAACTACTTGGTTTGGCGTGATGCCAAATTATCCTTGTTTATAAAATCTACTCAGCTTCTTTATTCAATATTGTTACTCACGCATCATATCTTAGATTAGATGGGGTAAGTTATATGTTGACAAGTACAAAATGCATGACCAATGATAAGGGTATCTCCCCGTTATGAAGTCCCATTTAGACCTAAAACCATTTGGAGTAGGAGTCCCATCATTTATGTGGGTTTAGCTACCACCATGTTTGTTTGTTTCCTATTTGGTTTTGGGAGAAAAGATATTAAGGTGAAGGCAAGTGTGAAATACCTGGAGCATGAATATGAATATACTCACGTATGAAAAACTTGAGATACACAATCCAATAGTATAACAACACAACAATTGTAACATCCCTCAATATACCTAGTGCAAAATACACAAAATTAGAATGTTTTACAAGTTTTAATAGAATGTAATATTCCCAAATAACTTATCACGTACTCTTTAACTGATAATCAAATATTATAATCATGATCATTAAGTAAAGCAACCTTGGAAAAAGAATAGCAAATCTCATTATGTAAAATCCATTAATGCAACTTGTTAACATAATGTTTTCTTCTATAACTTTCCATCATTAACATTGTTCATTAAAGTAGGCTTGTTAATAACATTTTGAATGATGTATTTCCAACATCATGAAAAGCAGAAATATCATCAAGATATAGAAAATTAAAGCACATAAATGAACACTAATATATCCTCGGAACCATGAAGGCAAAAAACCAACAAACATTTATTTTATTTAACATTTTGTGAAGGAGTTTACCCTTGCTTAATGGAAACAAAAGAGTCATCCCTTGTCCACTATAGAATTTTTACAAAAGAAACATAATATTTGATTCAAGCATAGTTAACCAAAGGCTATTACATTAAACATACTATCATGTTTCTCAATCACATTATCGCGTAGTTTTTTTATCTAAGTGCTTTCATGGCATGGTTGTTTCCGACAACAAGTTACAGTTGTAAACTGCAATGTATGATCTTTGTCTCTACATGGAACAACAAGTATACATAATAGCCTCATCACCTGCAATAGTACTAGTTATAATTCATCTTTTGATTGCAGCAAAATAAGTTAGTTTAAAACAATCACTCCATTCTCTGTGAAAGTTGTGATTCTTTCCTACAAACACTATCATCAGTAAAATCTCACATCATGATAATATAATATATCAATTCATAAAAAACATATTCAATCTCTTCTAGTTATCATTTTTATGTCAGAATCACTAACCTTTTTTTATGAATCATACCTCTTTTGTAATCAACAACAAATGCATATATAGTACAACCATTATTTGTTATGCATACAAATTTCTTTGCAAAATACCAAATTAGCCATATAACAACTTTCATTCACATAATAAAGACATTCACAGTTACTCCTACTTTTAGAAAATTACCCTACACTTATCTGAGTCCTTTCAGGAAGAGGCTATGGCCTTCATGTTCCACCCAACCTTGAACCAAGCATTCATTAGTTCCTCTCAAGCTATCTTCTAACTGTCAGGAAAAAAAGTAACTTTGTAGATTTGTTCTTTAACTTTGCACCTCATGAACGCTAAGCAGTATCCTGCTAAATTATCTATATTCCACCATTCTTTCTCTCCATTGGTATTTACCATGAATTGTCTTCATCTCGCATAGTTCTTTTCATAAAACTCACGCTATGGCCTTTTCTCCAGCCATCAAAAAACATAAATTGTGGTCAATAGTTTGTCTTTTTCTATTTCTCTCCCAAAAGAAAGTAACAAAAGGATGATTTCTTTGTTTTATTCCCCCCTCACTAGAGAAAACCAACTTCAACAATTTTCCCCCTTATAGTTAGGGTTTAATCTCTCATTTAGCCATTCACCTTTTCCTAAGAAAATTATATATTAAAAAAATTCCTAATTTCCTCTTGTCAAATGGTATTTTCATTATAATATTCATCACATGTTTTTTCAATTTCCCTAATTAATAATAAAGAAATAAAAACAAGTCATTTAATCCTTTTCCCAAGGGTGTTACATCAACTTCCTCAAATTTTGGCCTTTCTTATGTACTAGTGGAACAACCCTCATCAGGAGAGCCCACAACTCCATATGCTCCACCAGGAATATTAGCAATAACACCTATCTATATCTTGGCTTTGATAGGATTGGAATTGGTCTCCATTTCATTCCTCCTCCATCAGAGTCATCAACATTTTCAAGCTGGTTGACATCCAACTACTAGTAGTCTATTCAAAGGCACATCCACAAGCCTCTTCTTATCAAATGAATCTAAATTTGTTGTAATATTATCATCTCAAATGATGTTCCTAATGCTGTAAATATACATCTCCAAGGAGCTCCTCACCTCTACCTTATCCTTGTGTTCTTCATCTTCAGCCTTGTATGTCTCAGAATCACGAACCATCTTCTCAATCTCCTCCTTACTCAATCTACCCTTGTCATTTGTAATGGTGATTTTGTTTTTGTGACCAGTGGTTTTGTCCTCAGCAGAGACATTTAGAATACCATTGGCATCAATATCAAAGCACACAGTGATCTGGGGAACTCCTCTGGGAGCAGGGGGAATACCAGAAAGTTCAAATTTACCCAACAAGTTATTGTCCCTGGTTCGAGTTCGCTCACCCTCATACACTTGAATCAACACACCAGGCTGGTTGTCTAAGTAGAAAATATTTTATCCAAGAAATGTTCCTTGAGATGAGAATTGTCATAATCCCACTTGCAGCTTAAAACCCTAATGAAAGGGGGGTCCTTGGCTCTAGTTACTCACCCTCATACACTACAATCAACACACTAGGCTAGTTGTCTAAGTAAGTAGAAAATGTTCTATCCTTCTTGGTGGGGATATTAATGTTCCTCGAGATGAGAATTGCCATAATCCTTTATCCTTATTTGGTGGGGATATTAATGTTCCTTGAGATGAGAATTGACAT